>PQXL01000075.1:0-108664 GCA_004916875.1 Botrytis galanthina
CCTCACCCCACTCCCCCACCCCCAGCAAAACCCCCTCATGCGCCCTCCAAACCGCAGTCCCCCTCCTAGTCTCCAAACTCCACATCACAACCCATCCCTCCGCATCGCCCGTAACCAGTCTCGTATTTCCTCGGATAAACTTCGCTACATGTATTGGAGTCGCGTGTCCGCGTAGAATATATGATGGTTGAGGCGCACCTGGAGGTATGGACATTGCGTCTGTGTCAAAGTGCTTAAGAGTGCCCAAGATGGAGAGACAAGAAATCCGCAGTATCTGGAAATCAGCTTTTTCATAGAATCATTGCTAGGAGTTTATTGATGAAATTGTTGTACGCCAGTAGCCTGATCTCTTGAAATGTATAGGTTCGTTACATAAGCATCACTGGAACCCAAGAAAACGATTTCTCCCTCCTCCGCAATTTAATGATGAGAATTATTGTTATTGGGAAGTATACTCTAAGTGTCTAATGTTTCCTGGACACGTAGATTGATGCTCAAAAATAGATACAGAACCTAACAGCTCAGTCCAACCTAATAAGAAACTCGCCTACAAAATGCTAATGACCATCAAATAAAATTCTTTCAACCGCTCCCCCAAAAGAATTTACCAAAACATTTCGAAAACGTTCTTGAAATGTTTGTAAACGACCGACACATTTAAGATGTGCAACAAATTTTTTCATGATCATGATGAGTCACGTGTAGCTTATATCATTGGTCAGCTCTCCTCTATACCGCCCGATGGTGTTGATAACTAATACAGGTAGGTAGGCAGTCCCGAAAGCGATTTTCCAGTTGAACTAAGAATCGAAACAGGTATTTGTATAATTTTTAATCGTTGACCGTATCAATATTACTGGCTTCGCCTACTTGTACATGGGAATTGGCAAAATTTAAAGTACCCAGTAGCCTCAATTGTCCGTTTATAATGAGTTCACCAACTCACCAACTTCAACTCATTCAGAGGAGGGCATGTATCGAACAAGATAGGTACATCCTTTAACATTCAGAGATAATACAATTCATGTATAATGTATATACACTGCCGTCCAATGTCACCTGCTCTATAGTACTACACTATCTAAGAACAACGCTGAAAGAATAAAGCCCTCCATTCCCCCAAACTCCAAGGTTTTATATTCAAGAATACCTAGGAGTGCCCACAAAACCGGCGCCGATTGTTTATTTCCCAAACGCTAATTTGACTCCAATTCCCCAGTTCATAACGCTAAATTGAAAATTTTGTGCCCCTGATTCCGTATGCAAAATGGCGTTCATCCCTGAATTCGTCCTCTCAGGTATCATTTTAATTTGCGTCTCCCATAGCGTCGCGAAGAAGTAATGAACAATGAAGATCTCGATGGTGGTGTGTAATATGATATATCAATTATAGATATGTGTGAGTAAATTGATTTGTTGTGTTTGGCGGTTGATAATGTTGTTGATATGGATGATTCGGTAAGGAGAAGTCCGCAGTTTTCAGAAGAGGATTTAAGATACCGCTTGGAATGGACGGCCTTGCTGGTGCAGGTGGTACATTTGACGTTGGTGCTGGCGTATTAGGAGGGAAAAATTGTGACAAGGAATTCGCTTGTGGCATCATCTGTTGCTGTTGTGTTGTTTCATCTGGCCAACCCCACTTCGCTTTGAGTTCTTTGTGTAAGAATCCAACTCTCCATCCCGTCTCTTTTCGAATTTTTTCGAATATGGTGAGTACTTCTTCTTGCTCGCGACGAACGACTAAACATTCGGCAGCGATAGCTAGAGAGCGAAGCGCGACACTAGCTACTCCCCTGTCCTTGACGTGTGCTACAATGCCACATATAGAACGAGAATGGTCTTGCTGCATATCATGCATTTCCGTATTCTCTGGACTCAACAACGGATTAATTTGAGGGAGAAGGCACATCGCTGTGTGGTAGAACAATCTACCAACGATTGTGGCACGCTTGAGAAGCCTATAAGTTTGTAATTAGTAGGTTACTTTGTACACCCCGCCTAATGGATAGATACTCACCAGACTTCTGGGAAGGCTGAACTTGAAGTGGTCTGTGACGGATACAAATAAGCCATCGGGTGCATGGTCCGAGGTATACTAGTATTCCAGCTATCACAAAGATTCTTTAATTTTTGCCACTCCGCATACCTAGATTGCAGTCGAATTTGTTCGTCGTGTGGTGATGCCTCCTGAAACCGTGGGATTGACGCCCGGAAGTTTGCGATTTTTCCAACGATGTATAGCATTCGATGGACCCAGACTTCCTCTCGTCCAGCTTCCAATTCTCGTGAAAAGTCCATATCAACTCCCCATTGATCCGGTTCCCAGGCTACCTGCCAATTAAAATGCAAACAACTGAGCAGTTCCATACCAACATTAAGCCAAAAGCATGCGGCTCCTACGCCAGTACTTCGTGCATTCCATCCACATTCCTTAATCAAAGCTCGTGCTCCGGCAATATGGTTCATACGTTGCATCGCTTTTTCGGACATGATCTCATAAACGTTAAGAATGACAGCCGTAGTTGCACAGATGACAGTGTCTCGATCGGGATTCTGTAACGATCGCAACAATTGAGTAGTAGCTGTATCATAATAATACAATGCTTTGTCCTCCTGGTAAACAGGATTGACAAGAGTCAAATGTCGAGCTCCACATGCTAGAAAAGCATTGAGGAGCATGGGTTCTCCTAGAGAATGGAACGGTAATATCCTGGAGAAGTGTTTCATCGGGTCCATACTATCCATCCATAATCCAACTTCCTCAACGAAAACTTGCATATACAGAACTTCCTCGGGAGTAGTAAGATAATCCCGCCTTTCGTTGGGCGGCGTGATAATCTGTTCCGAAGCAGTGTATGCAGTCGGCGCAGTCAAATAACTAGAGCTCTCACTACCAGCGTGAGATAAATGTCTACTTGTGTGCCTAGAATGTGAAGAATGTGCCATCTCTTGCTTAACCCCAAGATTGTTTTCCATAAAAGTACCAGCAGTCTGTATCGGCGGAAGGGCATTCCCTTGCATCATATGATCAACAACCACAGGTCGCATAGGATATTCGGTGGGCGGATCTCGAGGGGGCGTAACCGTTTGTTCGATGTGAGCATATCGACTCAAGCCGCCCTTGTATTCTGAAGCGATTTCGCGGGATTCATCTTGGAATTGAACTAACAATGCGTGAGTAAATGTATAGTGAGAATATCCTTCAATCTACTAACCTGACCAATCTGCTGTAGGAGGGATCATTGGTGGTGATTTGATTTGGGTATCGATAAAATTTAGTCGCACCCCTCTTTTGCATTCCCTACTAGATTTCCGGCAATTCAGACAATTTGGCAAACCCTCATCACATTTCAAATGTCTTTCTCTGCATGTCAAACATCCCGTTCGCACTCGTTTTGGCTTATTTGCAGCGGTTGTTGAAGCCTCCGCAGCAGTTGCGGAAGACGCATCATTTCCGGGCATCTGATTATCTATCTTCGCTCGAACTTTAATCTGCTTGGGCTTTCCATTAATCTTTTGACGTTTTGTAGGTCTAGGACTGTTGTCGCAGATAGGATAAGATGGGGAAGCGTATCGTTGATCGCCAATGATAGTCAAGTCCGATGTGGTACTGGCAGATCCCGAATATATTGGTGAGGGGTTCGATTGAAGATATTGATATTCTAGATCGAATCCTGGCGCAAGATAAGGCTGGTTGTATGCCGCCACGATTGGGTATGCTGCGAATCTTCGCAGAAGATTTTCTTGTGATATCGCCGTATTCCCAATAACATTGGCCAACGAGAAGATATTTGAAGTTGGGATACACTGGCAGATATTGTGCAGATGAAGATCGAAGCAATGTCACGGTAGAAACCCACAATGATGTTAAATTTCTGATTAATATTGTAGTGCGATATCGATTTCATGAACTAAGTAGAACTTGGAATGGAGTCGAGGTAAGTTTTGCATAGGAAGCACGGAAAGCTGTGGATCCGATGTCAAAAAAAAGATGATCTTGATACTCCAGGGCTGCTCAGGTATCCTTGTGAGGGTCGAGAACAAAGATGATGTACTTCGTAGATTGCTTGTCTTGTGTCGAAGATGGAGAAGGAGAAGGAGAAGGAGAAGGAGAAGGAGAAGGAGAAGGAGAAGGAGAAGGAGAAGGAGAAGGAGAAGGAGAATGGAGATGGAGATGGAGGAATGTTCGAAAAAAGAAATTCTGAAGTAGAGAATCAATTATTTACATCCACATCTTCATGTAAATGTGTGAAGATGCCATCCACTAATTACTTGGTTGCTTCTTTCGACAATTTATTTAAATTTTAAATATGGAAATTATTTTGTTAGATGTATTTATTATTGTCAGACCTACCGACGGAGTACATCCGCATCCTCTTTATTAATTGGTGGCGGCTGGAAATTATGAGCGAGTGAAGCAAGAAGCCTGTTTGAAGTGAAGCTCGTGAAGGTACGAAATGTACTGTATAGGGATAAATTCCCGAACTGATGTATGCAAGTCCCTAGCATCTCAGTGATCATCGCCCCCCTTGATGCTTTGATTCGGCACGACTTTCAATAATTGGTAAATAAGGATCAAATTCTAGACTCCCGCTTTTCTTGTTGTTGGATATGGATGGTACGATAGGATGGGATTAAGAGATTCACAGATTAACCAGATGAGAAGAAGATGAAGCTATACTCAGATAAGTTTACCGTCTCCGGTTTTCTCTTCAAGGATTCGACGCCGCCATTCTACTTTGGAGCCGATCCAAGAGTCTGAGTGGAAGGAAGAATTTAGCCTTGTACGAGAGCGAGCAAAAGTACGAACACAGCACATAATAAGTGTGGAACTAACTACGAGTGAAAGCAGAGAACTTGGAGAACTACAGTGTAAGTACTCCTGAGTTTGATCGATGTCGTGTAATGCATATTCTTACCAACGCTGAACTCCTGGAAGTCCTGGAATACATCATACTGTACCTATCTACCTCGCCTACCCAAGGAGGCACATTCGTACGTAGATCTTGCTCTGCGTTACATTGTGAAAGATCTATTGATTCCTTTCAGAGCATAAGATGATATATCTCCAACAATATCTTGGTAGTCAGCGTCAATGAGAAAGCATCTATATATCTCGATTTAGAAAAAGATCTTCCTCGAGATAGCGAATACCTACAATGTCTATTTTCTGGCTTTTTTATTATCCATGATACTCTGGATGGCAATTCCTTTTTACGCTCAATGGGCAATATGGACTTTCCAGCTGATAATTGTCCTTGGATCCATCCAGAGGCGTTTCTTATATGGTTAGTAAGTGATTTTGATATATTACCTTCCTCATATAGTAAGGTCAAGACCCTAAAGTCAGATCAGTGTGTCTATCCATCCAGTATCTGATTCGAACACTTTCTGGAACTCCACGAGTACAATAGATGTTTGCCATCCAGTGTCGACAAGAGATACAGACTTCTCGTCATGTGTATTGTACACCATGTGTACCACGTCCACAAGAATTGCGAGATCCTCACCGCCGATCCATGTTCATATCACAAACCTCGGGATGTACATGCTCGATTTCCCTCCTTCTCGGGATGTGACAGTATGTATAATGTAGGATTGACTTGCAGGACTTTTGATTCTCTTGGCGGATCGGCCCGGGAATAGATCTGGAAGACCCCGTTTGCTTTTAAAAGAGCATGTTGCATTTCACGTGACGAACTCAATCTCCACTTCTCGTTAGAACGATCTTAGAGATCTCTGAATCAACGTTGAATCTTTTCATGCATCAATGGTATATAGATAGATGTGTTAAGCGCCGCATGTTTTTGATCTACCAATGTTAACTTATATGGTTTACTGGAACCGCATGATGTCGAAGGTTACTGGATGAACGAAACGACTTTCTATTCTAGCTTCATCTACGTCAGTTATGTATGCGTGCATACGGGTGTGGATCAGGAGCATGGATAGTACGGATTACTGCAGTCATCAATAAGTATGACTTCTTCACAGGCAAGGCAGCATTAGACCTGCATATGAACTCTATGTCAGTCCTAAGTCAATGGGGAATGGTCACAATCAGGATTCGGGTATCAGATCTGACAAGCCTGCGGGGTTGATTTATGCTTACAACAGATGTAAGGATCACAAATGAACATCTCTCTAGTTTAAATACTCACTTGCTGTTCATTCCTTACCCATTTACTACTTACTCCACTAACATTTCCCGCCTTTGATCTACAGCGAACCACTTCATTTGTGGTTGCCAAACTACAGGTATTTACTGCTTCTGTCGTCAATCGAGGTTTGCAAGTCCTATGCCTATCTTTACTATCTATACAAAACTTCTTCTGCACTAGCACTTGGAAACTCTTCCTAATCATGGTCAATGAAGTATCATCAAAATAACACCACCCCAGAAGCGATCATCTGTATTCTTTGCCTCGAATACTTCCATTACCAAGTCCATCTTATGGAGCATACAAACCTGTACGATTGTAATATCAGGCTCGAAACATGTCATCAAGCAGGTTAGAATAGGTGATACAGTCATCAAATTGGACAAAGCTTATTTGAGACGGCCAGCCATGTCATTGTATTCCGACTTCCTGAAGATCTCGGACGACCACCTATTTACCTTATTTGACTGATGTCTGTGGGTGCTTCAATAATAGAGAGTGAACTTTGACTTGATTAGAGGACGAAAGCCCACTGGCCTTTTTACACTTCATCAACAACAAAATCGCTTCCAGTCACACCTCCTGATACCAATAGAAGATGCACGAGTGAAAGTATCAGGTCTTTTATATCTCAATTGCATCATCAACAAGGACTCAAATCTTCAGATAAACAAACGACTAAAAGTACGCGCCTTTTAATCTTAAACTTTAGCTCAATTGACGAAAAAGTTGTTCGCAAACGCCTGTTGAGATGTAGCCGCCCACACCTTTCTTTGCTCTTACGCTTTTTCTTTCCATCCATGAGTAGTAAATAATTTAGCGATTCATCTTGTACATAACACCTCTTCACAGCCTCCTTATATATCATAATACAATACCACATACCTATCCCTAGCTCAAAGCTTTTAAGCTCGCTTAACATCTATATATATTCCCATGATATTGCATCTCCTAAATAGTACCTACAGCATTGGCAAAGGGTTTCAATCTTCATCTCCGTTTGAATCTCTCAAAAAATTTGAAGTAGGAAGGCTTTCTTCTCAAATTACGATCTCATTCCATGTTAAAATGAGATCTCTCCAAATTGTTTACGATCCTCTCAATCGAATATCATCTATCGTCCCGAGACCCTTGTCAAACACACCTCCAGAATATTTTTCACAGAAAGTACATTGACACTAAGCGAGAAGACGCTTGTCTATTGTTCTTAGTGCGATTCATTCCACACTATTTTTTCCGTTCAAATTCACCTCCATCCCCATCGTCAGTCAGCCGCTACGTTGTATATATCCAAAAGCGTATAATTTGTTTGATCTCCGCAGTACCTTGTCGGGCTTCACATTTCATGTCGACTCTCTCTTGCTATTAAGAAAGTCGGCAGAGAATGCAATGTAAAATCTTCGAGCCAAGTAGACCTGGTTTGTCCAGTATTCTATGTCCCAATTCGAAGAACGAAGGCATAGACGACAGATTTCCATATTGTGCGTCTTGATGTAACTTCTAATTAACTACCTGGTTTGCTTTTACCAGGCTCCGCTATGCAGATCTCTGTATCATGATATGAGATTCACAGTATTTCCAACGTATCCACCGATCTGGTGCAGTATCGTTTGGACTATGCATTCGACCACCTCCATCAATTGGTATTGGTATATTTCGCTTCATCATCACTTACTCATCTGATATGTACGAGAACGCTCCTCAAGTAGCCTTTCTCTTCTCGAAAAATCTTCCCAGCTGATCTGTTCGTATGTTAGAAAATGATAATATTCATCCAAGGCTCAGAACCTCGGATATCATGCAGCTAGCTACCTGTGTATGTCACCGTGAAAGATTCTTCCCATCTAGTGTCCTCAAGATGCAAATACATATCTTGCACAACTTCAAATGCATATCTTACGATCTTGACTGAACTTTCCGCCGCAGATCTATTACACTTATGTGAACGCGCTTCGAGAATGCAAGTGTGGAATATTTACTTGTTTCAAAGAGAATCGTGATATCTCACCGAATCAAACATTTTCTCGTGCATGCGATTAGGGCCTGGGAGATTAGGAGATAAATTCCACATCCCGCTATGATTAACACTGTAGATAGGGATAGGGTAGTTGAGAATGTTGAGGAGATGCAAATCGGCGCTGTTGCTGACATCACATTGCGTTCATGTGGTTGTTATGCGTGACACGCAGGTTTGGAAGGGCGCTGAAGGCCGAAGGAAAACTTTGAAAGTTTGGATGGCTTTCTTATGTAAGTAGCTAGTTATGATGACTCTTATATTACATTTGGAAATATATTGATCTATTAGGAATAGATTGTATCAGATCTATAGTTCGGAGTGGAGGTGTTCTTGCATATATTGTTGTTGATATCTTGCTCAATCGCGTGTATCGCTTATATTCACGTCTATACCTGCCACCATCTATAGATCCCGCCCCGTAGGATCTGATAAACAAGCAGTTCTAAGACCGTTTCGAAATTGCAGTCTAGAGCAGCAATTTTGGATAGGCACATGAATTATTAGCTATTAAAGATATCATTATTCTCTATATTTTCATCTGTATACATATCTATCAATTCCACATCAGCATCGTAACATACATTCATGCCATTCTTTTTTCCGAAAATACTATTCCGTATCTCCAGCACACTCATCATCGTCGTCACTCCCAGGCGTTGATTGCTAAAACCCAGTAGTGTCGATCTTGACGATACTACCTGCTACGGTCACGGTTCCATTGATGGGTAACGCCAATCCTATTTTACAGTTAGTACCGTCAAACTTGCAAATGATAAAACGCAGGAGGGAAGGGGAAACCAACCACCACTGGTAGCCAAGTACAAGATATTAGCATCCTTGGCAGTTCTTCCAAAATGACCCGAAGTAACACCAGCCAAAGTAGTCGAAATATTGCTCCCAGCGACCAAAGTAGCTTGAGTAGCTCCGACAGGAATATAACTCAACTCATCCATTTGGTTTTGCGCAACCCAGATGGTTCCGTCGCTCTTGAAAATAAAATCATCTGCTTTGGGAACATTGCTTACGACGACGGAGCTAGTGCCAATTGGGGTTCCATCGCTTGCAATCTTGATTTTGTTAAGAGTACCAACAGCGCTGTTGGTCCAGTAGAGATAGGAATTGGAGATTTTGATGCCGTTGACCCCGAGATTTGTGGAGGCGCCCGCGGGGAACTTCATCTTGGGATCGTTGACGATGATAGAGTAGGCGCCAGTGGTGACGCAGACTTTGTAGACCCAGCCGTTGTAGATATCTCCTACGAGAACATTTTCATCGTCCAACGTGGTCATTCCATTGAGGAAATCGGCACCGGGGATATCGACGATTTTTGTTACGGTGGCGGGAGAGGTGATGGTTCCATTCCTTTGAGCGAAGGTGTTCATGTTGATTTTCCAGATGGAGTTGACGCCGCTGGTCTTGACGAAGGAGTCGTCGACCTGGGCGGAAGTGATGACGTAGAAGACATCTTTTGTGGTTTCGGATATACCGAGGGCGCCTTTGTAGGTAGTGACGTTGAATGTGGTGACGGTGATGGGCTCAAATGCGTTTGTGGGGGAGACGAGGAGGACCTCGGGGGTGTCGAGACGGGAGACGAGAAGATTGCCGTTGGATCTGATGGCGAAGTTCTCGCACCACGAAGGGAAGCCAAAGGTCTTCACAACACTGACTGTTAGGGGGAGGGATGGGGTAAGTTTGGAGATGGCTACTGAGCTGGGGCTTGCGATGGGAGTGCACGTGCTCAGGGAGGGGAGGAAGGTAAGGGCTGCGAGAGCCGTGCTCATTACTGAAGCCTTCATCCTGGCGAGAACGGTACCGAGAGCGAACGGGTAGAGTGGCAAATGAGATGAGTAGATGAAAAGAGATGAGATGAGAGAACAAAGTAGAGAAACGAGATGAAGAAGATACTGAGATAAGAAGCACTATCAACAAGGGAAGAAAGTAGACGGAAGTATATAGGCTCAATAACTTCCAACATTTGAGTTCTTCAACGCTTGAACCACGGATATTAAACTACTACATTTAGAATACCAATCAAAAGCGGGACTATTAAATGTACACATCAGACCATCCAAATGGGAATTGGTATCGAATGGAATCGATTCTTCGGTCCCGATCAACTCTATATACGATCTAAGAATATGAGCAACGCAAGAAAGCAACGCAAAAGTACATCGATTGAGTGAAGGAAAGGATACAGAAATTCCATGTATATTTCGACGTCTGGGTTCAATCTCCGTGGTGTGGCTGGGATATCCGGAGCTTGCTGATAAACTAGGGTATATGGGGGAGGTCGGTTGGTTTCCGTCTGCAAGGACCAAGGGGTTGCTGGGTGGAGTGCTCTGGGTTTCTCGGGGGCTTCGCCTATCTGGTATCAATACTGTTGCGCTAAAGTGGGAGAATTACCTACAGAGTAGATACATGCGCAGAGGCAATCTTTTAGATATCTTCTAGAATTCAAGGGTCTCTCGGTTGTGAGAAAGAATTTAGATAGTCCGAAAAATGATGACAACAATCTATGACCAGTGCAGTCAGTACAACACAGTACAGTCACCAATTCAACAACAAACCAAAATCGCTTCATTCTCGTACGCACAAGTAAGTACACCAAACAATCACAGATCCGCAACCCCCATTCCGGCCCCAAATTCCGAGCCCATCCCGATTCCACACTGTACATCCACATCTCCATCCACACCCCATCCACCAATCATAAGCTCATCTAACGGGCCCTACTCTGCGGAACGCACCCCAGTCTAGCACCGCGAATGCTTGTGCGAGAGAAATTAAGCTTCAACGCTTTCATACGATAGAGTATAGAAAAGCTTATTCATTCTCTCTCAATGCTCAGCCATCTTCCATTAGAAATCATAGTTTACCCGCTATTCCAGTTCTAGCTACCGGTATGTCATGTGGAGAGCGCTGAATCCAGCCTGCTAACTAACCACAAAAATCGGAGTACATACACACAATACAATACATGTACCTCCCTGGGACGGAAAAATAAAACACCAAATTATTCGAGGAAAATCATACTATGTCTGTCTATATGTTGAATATATTTCATTGTTCCTTCATACATAACGATATACCTTTCCGTTAATCCATTCAAATGTAGAAATCATAATACACACAGTATATTCACATAAAATCTATCCGTATAAGTCCAAAATCCAAAATAACGACCCTTCCAATTTAATACACCAGATATCTAAAATACCCTACATACAAATCTTCCAAATCTCACAATATACCAATATCTCAATTCTTCCGTCTCACCAAAGACTTTCCCCTCCTCCGTTACAAAAACCCTAGCCCCCAAAATACACTCATTATCTCCCTCCCTCACCCCTCACCCCTCACCCCTCATCCAAAGCCCAGCCCAGCCCAGCCCAGCCCAGCCCACCCACACCCATTGGCTCCCTCGTCCCAACAACATGGTCGAAACCAATACAAACTACAATACTTTGCAAAATACTCCCTCCGGAAAATACAATAAAATACCAAACACATACATACATACATACATACATACATAAGAAATAAGACAAGGGGTACGTATACATCTTCCCTCTTTCTTTCCTTCCTTTCCTTCCCTTCCATTCCCTATGAAGCATTTCCATATCTATTTTTGAAGAAAAACTTTTCTCTCTCTTTCGCGTGACTTGGTGATTTGGTTATTTGTGGGCATGAATGGATGGATGGATGGATGGATGGATGGATATTAATATTAATATTAATGTTGATATTGATATTTGTCTGGAGTTGGATTTTTATTTGATTTGATTTGATTTTGCTCGATTCGGTTGATTACTTAGTTAAAGAGAGGTGGAGAGGTGTAAGGTATGTAGTGAGGGTACTATGCACACATGAGTTTCCAGTAAGGATTCAAGTAATGAGGTGTGCGGAGGAGATAATATTCGATTGATGATGATGATGATACTAACGTTTTGCAAGAGCAGGAGGATAGAAATTCATCATTTACAGTAAGTACAATATAAATAATCATGCATCAAAGCGCCCCTCACTGGTGCGTACCTATTCAAGCTCGAGAAATGATAGGAAGATGAATGTGAGATTACACAAGCTGATTTTGGGGATGTAAGACTACAAAAGAGATAATGTGCTCGAGTATGTCCACGTATCCATTTCCATATCGATTCATGTTCATCCAAGATTCCATTCCCGTTCCAATACCTAATTATGACCTAATAAAACGGAACCCAAAATTCACGCCGAGTAATTTTCATGCCATAGAAACATTATTCAGAATACTCATACTCCCTTTACTCGCTCTTTTCGGCACCATGAATGTATAATTTCTCCCTCTCTCCCTCTCTCCCTCTCCGACTCTCCCTTCTCGATATCCTCGTCCCCCGTCTGCTCAACCCTCACACTATAGCTAACTTCCTTCTTCACCACCCACGGTTCCAAAACCCTTTCTTTCTCCCCCTGTATCGGTAAAATATGATCTTCGCTCCCCTTATCATCTATCGGCATCCCATCCCTCGAATCCTTCAGCCCCAAATCATCATCACTTATCTCACTAAACACATGATTATTCTGTATTGATTTCCTCTTATTACTATAGCCTGACATCTCGAAAGTAGGAGCCGTAGAGCCATTACGGGTGGTGAAATCGCCAGACCTAAGACGTACAAAAAGTGGACGGAGGAGTGGAACTGAAGAGGCGATCACGACGAGGTTGGATTCGACTCTGTTTTCGGAGGGTCAGGAAAGAGTCATTTGGGAAGTGAAGAGAAAAACTTACTGTACCCACACGAAGAATGGGACCGTATTGTCTGGTATTGTTAGCGGGTTGTTAGTCAATGATCAATAGGGTACTCACAAGTATAATCTCCTCGGTCTGCAAGTACTCTAATATACACAATCTTCATGATGACTCCCACAAAGGCGCTGCGAGAAGTTGAAATTAGAAAACGTGGCAAAAGAAGCTAGGAGTAGAACTCACAGTAAACTTAGACTGAGCAAGAATACCAAGCCAAATTTCGTACGACGATTCATTTGTAAACTCCACAACATTGTTGCCGGTAGACAAGTCAAAAAGAGATCCGTGAGGCCATTCCAACTCGTATGTGCATAGCCAATATACTAACGTGCCATTAGAAATTATTCGAGTGATAATGGTGTCTAGACTCACGGTTTGGTAAGACTCAGGCCAGCATGAAGATACGACCGATGTGTCCCACAAAGCTCGAATATCATTACATTGAACGTACAATGTGACGACAACAATACAATTTGGAATAAATTGCACCCAAAATAGTGTCCATAAGGCTGCGTGCTTTAATTTAGAAGTCCCAAATAGTTGTAGCATGAGAATAATGAAGGACATCCGACCAAAAGTTGAGCCCATGACACCTGGCGCACATAAACGTTAGAGAGATGTATTGTATGGAGACTCTTGCTAAAGTGAACTTACCAAAAGATTGCCCGATCGCGTTATACTTCATTGCCTCAATCCGATCAAATGGATCGAGATATGCGTAATGTCGTCCCCAGCCATAGTGATATTGTACTGTGATCAAAGCTGCCATGGAAGAAATGGTACACTTCATCATTAGTTATGATACGTGGCTCATGAGGTAAAGAACATACCATCGATACAACGACCAAAGCATCACTAAGTCCTAGTTGACGGATGATGAATCTTTGCGTCATGCATCTTGCGATAACAATGGTGATTGAGACAGCATTGAGAGCCCAGATCACAGCCAGACCTTTTCCGCCTATAAGTTGAGTTAGTGACAGCGAGTCATTGAAGATTTGAAGTTGCTCACCAATGTTAATATCAGGCCCCACAGCTGTCATGTTGGAACGTCGAGTTTTACTTCCTCAAAGTATATCTCGATCGACAACCGAAAGAGCGGGGTCTAAGCAGATAAAAGTAAACATTGGGAAACCATATCGCCACGGCTGGTTTGCCGGGGCTCATAAAGATCCATCAATCATAGAAGCCACCAAGAAAGACCGGATGAACCGTTTTTTCCCTATCCGTTTGTGCCTTGCAGTTTCTGCTTGGGTAGCGACGCAATGTAATCGCGGTTTGAACAGGCCATTATCATTCGTGAACACAGTCCCAAACAAGGACTACAGGGAGATACGAAGCCTCAAGTGATTAAGCTTAACCACCAAAAACAGAAAGAGTAACCGCGTAGGTTCGTATTTCGGTTTATATCGATCCATATTAAAACAAGGGACATGAAATTTCGTCTCAAGTAAAAGTACCGTGCGTGCAGGCGGATAAATCCACATGTGGAAAGGAAACCGTGCGAACAAACCTCTCATCCGAGTTGTAATCTTGACCCACATCACAATCTGACATACAGGCCCCAGGGTATCAAAATCTAGCTGCCCTACAAAGGAATCGCCCTCCGGATGCTCAAATCGTTCCGGTCTTTAAAACACGGCTAAATAATTTCCTCACAAATAATTGATCCCCACAAGCACTTTGCAACACAAGATTATCGAATGATAATCTCTAGAATATATCCATCAGCATGCAACTCTAAAGCTTACGACAGCTTGCATCTGGTGTGGTAGGCTAATAAGAGATTCATCCGACTCTTGCTGAAGAGATTGGGTTCGGCAATCGTTGGTTCGGTTTTAGGCGATACTAGTTGGTACCTGCATCTGACTGACTGTTACCGTATGAAACCTTCAATCTTCTGGTGGATAAAGTTCTGACGAATGATATCCGCTAAGTATAACCGAGAAAGCACCTGGCGCTTTCCTTTCTCCATGCACCAAATTGGCCAATATCGTGTAATGCTAATAATTGAGTATGAGGATCCAGAGTCTTTCAACTCGAATCACGATAAGCAAGCTTGAGAAGAGCGGACGACAATATGAGAAGAGTAATCGGCTTTAAGCGAATACTGGCCCCGTGGGACCACTTGCTCAAAGTGGCCACCCTGATTTGTCTTTGGATAGAATCAAGTTCGCGCAAGTGATCTCTGAATGTAATTGGAAGTTCATTACTCCATATAACATAGACATTATAGAGGAATATAAGCGGATCCCTTGCTATAGCAAATGCATTGTCTGCAAAACTCGGACAATGCATACCACCACCCATCATCCACATTGTTGTTCAAGTCGCATGCTAAGTCACACCATGTAAGCAAATCCAGCAACTGCCGTGATGAACAAAACATCAAAAGATACCCTACTCCTCAAATGGGTTATCGCACAACTGAATCCCTGATAATATAGGGGTAGATGTACACCCAGACGAGTTTGAGGACCATCTTGTGATTCCAGGCCTTGCCAAACAAAAGAGTGAGTCCTCCGACGCATGAGAAGCTCCGATGCATAATGTTCCGAGATATCTAGGTAGGCACGTGCATATAAATCAATGTTCATATTCGGCCACGACTTCCTGAATCGGTGGTCCTTCTTTCTCAGATATCTAGAATAGGTATGTCAATGTAAGCGGGCCAGACCAGATTGCCCGAATTCGACTCTCCTGACGCTGAAAGATACTAGCATCTGTGATTTTGGAGTGTGGATTAATTTGTGACAATCCGTCCATTTGAAGAAACGCGGGCAATGTGTGGAGTAATAATGATACGCGTTGCTTCAACTGTCAGCGAGGTGCGGGGGAATGGAGGACTTCAAGGCTTCAATGGTGCCGAAATCTAAAACATGCAAATGTATTTAAGCTAGTGTGGAAATTGCAAGTGAGTAATGAAACATATGTGCGCACTCGCCACCCGTGTCACACCGCGTTGCTAAACTCACTGGACTGGACAACAATCATTCTGTTTGTTGAATCTGATACTTGGTTCGAATTTTATATGCTAATTATCTTTGATGTTATATCAGTATCTGGCGGCATTTTTGCTTTCTGGTTACGGACCCAAGCCTTGGCAAAGTCGATGGACTGTATGTGTAGTATTATGGTAGACATAACAGGAAGCTGAGTGCCCCTGAGCGGAAGTTGATCACCCTTTTCTGACCGAATCATGTTATCGGGTGACCTGTGAGAAAATGAATTTCGTGGAAGACTTTTCAATCGTCAGGTAGTATGCTCTTGGGATCGAGCCCAATTTCTTGACCAAGTTTTCTAACGACAGTCTTCAAAGCCATGCAGGCTGGACTATCAGGCCAAGCATCGAAAAAGCTCTCGCCATAATCGCACGACATCCCAATTCGAGGATCTAGCGGTACAGCTCCTAAGAACGGGATGTTCATCTCTTTAGCCAAAGCTCTCGCCCCTCCCGTTGTTGCTTGGAAAATTTGACTTTCGTGTGTGCATTTTGGGCAGACGAATCCTGACATGTTTTCTACGATCCCCAATACCTTGATCCCCGCCTTCCGACAAAAGTCGATTTCTTTCCTGACATCTAACAGTGAAACTTCCTGTGGCGTTGTAACTACTAAAGCCCCATCCACGCCACTCTCCTTGAGGAATGAATTCACACTCAAATGTTCATCACTGGTTCCTGGAGGCGTATCCACCAATAAGAAATCCATCTCTCCCCACTCTACATCCTTCAAAAATTGCTTGATCAATCCATTCTTCTTTGGTCCTCTCCATATCACGGCATCGTCTCGATTGGGTAACATAAACTGCACACTCATCACACCCAGATTCTCCATCACCCATACTGGACTCCAACCTGCACCACTAACATGTATCTGCTCCGTTTCTACTCCCATCATCTTGGGTATACTCGGTCCACAGATATCGGTATCCATAATCCCTACTGTATTGTCTTCATTTGTTGCGAAGGCATGTGCAAGTAAACTTGTAAATGTGCTTTTCCCCACACCACCCTTCCCCGACAGAATCAAGACTTTATGTTTGATACCAGCGAGACGTGCAGTTATAGCTGGAATATCTGGATCGGGACCTTTGGGTGCAGATGCGCATATGGCTTGGTTGGGACAGCCAGCGCAAGAATCTGCTTTTCCCGCAGCTTCGGATTCTGGACCAGGACAATGTTCGGGTTCTGGGGCGACAAGTTTGGGAGCATTTTTGAGAGGATTTGAGAGGACGTCTTGCACAGCATCCGGCCTTTCCTCAAGAGATGGAGCCATAATTTACTGCGACAAACTCAGAACAAATTTGTTAATTATTTATTGAAATGTAAAATGTGGGATGGTCGATGGGATAATAAAGTCGTAGGATGTTTACAAAGCAACAATGGAATTTTGCTAAAGATAAGATTGGTTTATAATATCAGCGACTTAATTGGTAAGGCGGTGAGGGCGTTTCTCCGATTACCGATTACCGGCGGGGTAGTGTAGTATGGCATGAACCCTTTTAATTGATCGCTTTCTGAACCCGTCCATCTCTATCAGTCTTTCTAAAATCTTTACCTAGTAAAATAACATATGGACTGAGAAGTTAGTCCGTCTCTCTCTCGAAAGAAGGAACTCTAAGAATCTATCAAGTTCTGTACTCTCTCGCCTTTATTTCTTGAATGGCTCATCTCATCATATGGAATGTTACCCGTGAATTTACAGACAGAAGAAGCACTGTAATATCAGCTGAGCTTGTTCCAGTACCTGATCGAAGGGGTTATTTGAGAGATCGACATCTGTCAGACATTGAGCTACTCGAGCAAGGCCTCGGAGAACATCATGTCGAAGTCTTCTACCATCTTTGTGTCAGAACCTTGTACATCCCTTCTGTCAGTTCCGTTCTGTGATCGTTTTTCTAGCTCGTTCGTTAGCTTTGATGTTTCTAACAGCGTTACTTACCCGTTGGTTATAGCCTCAAACTCTCAATTGTATATGGAGTTTCGATATTGCAGGGTCACACAATCAAATGACTTGCTTGAAATTTCTGTCATCGCAGCATTCGCCTACCAACGAACGAGAACCTGCATCTGAATGCACTCTAGCGTTCGTATGCTCTGGTAGATAGGGTCTTCGGTCGGACAGAGGTGGTCAAACTATACTTTGAGTCTTGTTATGGCTGCCAACCCCCACGACCAAGACACTCTTTGTGGAAGACGGTAAGACATCACTCTCGAGAGAAACGTGGAACAGGCACGGTATTATTACAGTCGTTCTTATCAACTGGATATTCTCCGTCACTTTCAAGGGGGCAGGTCTCTTATTGGCTCCGCTCCTGGTTGCCATGTATCAAAAGTCCGAAACTCGATTGCAGAAATGCTACAGTAGTGTTTTGTGAGTAACACGACAGATCATAAAAACGTGGATGATAGGGGATGGTAAGGTAAGACGGGATCCTTCCGTCAACCCGAGCCTCGTACAGAGGATGAATCTGATATAATAAACTTTAAAATTTCAATGTTCTCCATCTTTCCCCAGATATGATTTTGGTCGGTTACAAGAAAGAATGGGGATTTTTAAAAGTATCCTTGACCATGCATACAAAATCACATCATTGATCGACCATTCGACTGGATCTTTCACATGTCAATTAATTGGGATTTGATTCTATAGAATTCTATCTGAATTTTTTTGTTGAGAACATCTCGTGCATAATTAGATTGAATACGGAAGAATATCGTGTGTGCTGGCAGCTTCCGAGAAGATCAAATAATGAGGCACGGGAAAGAGATGGAGAGTGTCAAAAAAGAGAGAGGATAGTGTAGCAGGTGTTGACAGGATTTGATTGATTAGATAGAGAAGAGAAGAGAAGAGAAGAGAAAACGGTTACAAGATCTCCCACGCGTTTCCCCAACGTTCATGGACACACACATTAATCAAAAAAAGAAGGAACAATGTAAGAGATGTCATACCTTCCTCAAAAAATCATTCATACATACACACATACACACATACACACACATACTGCCGACTAGCTACTAGCGACTTCATCATCATTCTCGTGATTGATCAATATGACAAACAAAATCCATATTCATATCTAAACTGGTTCCGTATATCCCATTTACCAGCCAGAACCAAATGTAAAAGTGCCGTATTCTTTGTGTTGAGCAATATCATTCGTCAGAATTACCTCCACTCTGATCGTTTCGGAGAGATGCGAGGTGCAACTTTATTGCGGTAATGAATGAACCCCATTGATCTGAAATCGAGCAACCTTGATCTCGCAGAAAAGGACAGCATCAGCGTACGGTTCAACCCACTTCTATAAATTCAACATTTAGAAATATCTATATGGTTAGCATAAATACATGCTGACCTCCACTCCACTTACATTCTCTTTACCAACGTGTTGTTTCTTTGAAAACGCCCAGAACTCCCCGATTGACAGATCTAAAGCCTCAACGACATTTTACTGCCGTTTTCAACACGGCAGAGTCCATTCGACATGAGCACTTCTTCGATGAAGTCCCCAGATTCGAATGGCTTACGGGAACGAATTAACAATGTTCCTACCGCAAATGAGGATAATGTGACAGCCCGTTGTGCTTCTGAGCCCCCGTCCGAAGACTTCGAACTTGACAAAGACAAGAAGACCTTTGGCAGAACGCCGGATGGTACCAGTAAGTGAATGATTTATTTCGATGATTGCACATGCCAGTATCAGTGTAGAAACTTCAAGCTAATAGGTGCACAGTATTTACAGTGCCCCAGACTCATGATATGGTTTCTCAATTACTCGATCCTCGACAACCCAAGAACCTTTCTGATTTAATCGTATTGGTCATACTTGCCCTTCACATATTCGCACTTTATGCGTTGCCTAGTTCGTTGAAGAAGCCGGTATTCGCAGTCCTGTTCCTCTTCTGGCGAGGATGCTACAATGTTGGCATTGGATATCTCCTTCACATACAATCGCACCACAAAAGAATAGTAGCATGGGCAAAGAAATGGAACCTATTTGAAAACCCAGTTACTGGCAAAAATCCTCGACCATGGTTATACAAATTGATCAAGACTGAACTAGAGACTAAAATACCAGAAGATTACAAATTTGAGGAAGCTCCCATTGAGTACAACACATGGTTGGTCTTTCGAAGGGTGGTAGATCTCATTCTGATGTGTGATTTCACATCATACTGTCTCTTTGCGATTGCTTGTGGAGGCGCACCATCTGATGAAAGTCTGGTCATGTCAACACTCCGATGGGGTGCAGGAATCGTTCTCGTTTTATTCAACCTATGGGTTAAGCTTGACGCACATCGAGTCGTGAAAGATTATGCGTGGTACTGGGGTGACTTCTTTTACCTAATCGATCAAGAATTGACATTTGATGGTGTTTTCGAAATGGCACCCCATCCAATGTATTCTGTTGGATATGCCGGTTATTACGGGATCTCAATGATGGCTGCAAGCTATAGCGTGCTAGCAATCTCGATCGTTGCGCATATAGCTCAATTCGCATTTCTACTCGTTGTGGAGAATCCTCACATCGAAAAAACATACAATCCTCCACCTCCCAGAAAGCACCAAGACAATCCAACCCCAAGCGACATCGACCATGCAAATGCACTGGCATCAAGTAAAGAGGGTCTTGAATATAGTGTAGATTCATCACCCACACCAACCCCGCCACTTAACACTACTCAGCCATTGGCCGTCCATAATCTCATGGGACTGGGCAACATTGATCTTTTCCGGATCACAGATGTTTCTATTCTTCTACTCCTAGGTTATGTCTTTCTCATTACTGCTCTCACACCTTCGACTCCAGTTTACCAGGCGCTTTTTGTAATCAGTGCTATATTTTGGCGCTTGTGGTACTCGGTGGGTCTCGGAATAATTCTTGACAGACAATCGAACAAAAAGATGTGGACACGACATTTCGTCAAGTTTGGTGATAGCACAGAGGAAGCTTGGAGACAATGGAAAGGCATGTACCACTTAAGCATGACAATGTGCTACGCAAGTTTCATTGCCGCAACCTGGAAGATGTACTCGATGCCATCTGATTGGGCTTATGGACTTGTTTTGTTACGACATGTGCTGGGTGCTGGTTTAGTCTCACTCCAGCTCTGGACGGCTATTAGTATCTACGAGTCTTTGGGTGAATTTGGATGGTTCTTTGGTGACTTTTTCTTTGACCACGCCCCTAAACTCACATACAGCGGTATCTATCGATACCTGAACAATCCGGAACGTATCATCGGGCTTGCTGGTATCTGGGGAGCAGTTTTTATCACAGGAAGCCGAGCTATCTTTTTCTTGGCGCTTCTCAGTCACACGCTTACACTTGCGT
The DNA here is from genome assembly GCA_004916875.1 of Botrytis galanthina. NCBI lineage: Eukaryota > Fungi > Ascomycota > Leotiomycetes > Helotiales > Sclerotiniaceae > Botrytis > Botrytis galanthina. The sequence continues at coordinate 21,305 of PQXL01000075.1, forward strand.
TCCTCCAATTTGTCGAAAAACCTCACATGCAGAAGTTGTATGGCCGAAATCTTAGATCAGAAGCTGGTCTATCAAAGAGCATCAAGAGATCATTACCACCTCAAATCAAAAAATGGCATGGTAATGTTGATAGAGTTTTGGAAGAAACCGGCCATTTTGTCGAAGAATTTTTGGATGCCGCTCGACCGAAACTTGCGGCTGGAGTTTCGACTATTTTCAGAGATACTTCTGCACTCTTCAGTCAATATCCCGCTCGTCTAACATTGACAAGAATTGCACCAGATTTGGCCGGTTTCGATCCTAGGGATTATTCTGTCACCATCGAGGGGACATCGTTTGACTCGGCCATGCACAAGCGTACTACTTCTAAAGAAGGAATCACGGCCCGCCTTCCACAAGAACGAATGGACGGATTCAAACCTCTTGTTTTCGAATATGGTGCACCGATCAAAGTAAAATGGACAGCACCAATAAAACACAGTAAAGCTGATTGGGTAGGTATGTATATGGTAGCTGACAATGCATCTCGAGAAGTAACTCGAATTCCTTCAGCGGGTCGTTGGGTTGCCACGGTCCCCAATGAATACGAATCCAGTCCAGCAGATAAAGGTATTCTCGTTTCAAATAGGTTTGTTTCGGGCGCAAAACGTATAGATGGCTCAACTCAAGATTACATGGAAGGAGAAATGATTTTTGAGGGCGACAAACTCTTCTGGACCCAAGGAGTTTTTGAGTTCCGTTACCACCACGATGGCAAACACAATGTTATGGCCATCTCTCTCCCATTCGAAATCCGCATTCCCCGCTTCGACGACGAAAACTCAAACTTAAACATTTCCCTTGATTCCGACAACTCTCAATCCCAATCTCTCATTCGCAGTGCAGTCGAGCAAGCTTTACTACCTGTAGTGCGCAATTGCTTCGATCGAGACCCAGATATTGCCCCTAACTCTGTAGATGAAAGTTTCGGGGTATTAGTAGCAAGAGATGGAAAATACCCAAGACGCGTAGTCCATGCTGTTCATTATATGTTTGGTATTGAATTCGCGCCTGAGGTGGTCAGAGCAGATGGAAATGTGAGGAATTTGGCCTGGAGAATTTGTAATGCGAAGCAGGTATTGGTATGCAGATTTTCTCAAACTCGTCCAAGGTCACTTTCTCGACCGGCTTCATTACGTCAATATACTTGATTTTCTTTTCGACTTTTCATAATTTTCATTTCATTCGACACTTCGACTTCCGAAACAAGCCATTAGTTTTGGAGTTCTCATACATCTTTATATCCATTTTTATTTCCTTTACTATGATATCCTGGGGTTTAGACGGAACGATTCGAAGCAATTCGACGGACAGGATTGGAGAAAGTATCAAACTTAGAGAGAACAGGCATTGACCAACACCTTCGCAGGCACCATATAGCATGTCGCATTCCAAGGGGACGAATACACCTGATGGTGAGGGGGAAAAGGCTTAGGCTGTTAGTTCTAGAGTATGTGGAGGAGGTGTGTGAAAACATGCTAGTGGATGGTTACATGGGAATGATATTTATACGATAGATTTCTATGAAAATATGGCACGGGAAATGGAGTAGAATGAGATGAATTTGTGGGTAATAGTTGAAGTAGAGATACCCTGTATTGGCTTGGTTGATTTGAACTCACTAGCATTATATTACAAAATCAAAAATGACAAGGTTCACAGACGAGATATAGAAGTTTTATTTTTGTACATTTATCTCTGTTGGGGATTGATTGTGAATGCACTGGTTTGTTATGGATGTTGATATGAATGTTGTACCTATATTTGTATTTGTGTTTGTTGTGATTATTCATGTATCCCTCCATGCCTATCTTTGTAGCCAAGTCCAGCCCAGCCAAGTCAAAGTGAGACCGTCAACAAATCCGAAAGGATACAAGCTAGTTAGGCAAAAATGGAGAGGCAGGAGGTAAGTGAGCAAATACTTGTTTGATATGCAATGCGATATGCAATGCGCAAATTGTACAATGTTGCAGTATGTTTCTGTCGGTCTGTCCTTTCCTACTCTGCTCTGCTCTGTTCTGTTTGGTAAATGTTTGGGAAATGTGTGTCTCCTCTTGCGTGTGATTTATTGATATGATTCGATTGATTATTCGGCTGTGCCTTTCTTTCTTTCTTCCTTCCTTCGTCCCTTGATTCGTATCATGGAGGTTGTTCCTTCCTATCTCATTGCCTCGTTACGGATTCCCGTCATTATCTTTCTTCTAGTTTCAATCTCAATTCCTATTCTATCTCATCCAATCTATTGCATCCTATTCCCTCAACCTCAAACCTCAAACCTCAAAACAAATTCAACACCCACCCCCCGCCAAACCAACCCCACGCAGCAGTCGCGAGGGCAAAAACGATGATGAATTGGAGGAAGAGGATTATGGTTTCGTGTTCTTCTTCCTTCTCTTGTTCTCTGCTGGGGTGGGAGTGCGGGTTGTTATTTGGGTACTCAAGTTCCCAGATTTCGGAGCCGGGGAGTTCGTAGATTTTGGGAGAGGGAGAGGAAGATGGAGGTGGAGATGGAGAAGGAGATGGGGCGGATGAGGCGGGAAGGATCACCGGTTCTTCGAGTGGAGGCTCAGTATCGGACTCAAACTCGGAGTCGGGATCGGGATCGGAATCAAAATCGCATTCGGATTCGGATTCGGTGTTGTAATCGAATTCCCAGATTTCTTTGGAGAAATCCTTTTCCCTTTTCTTTTTCGTTTTTGCTTCTGGGGTAGGAGGGGGGCTTGGATAGAGGAGCTCAACGATGCTGAGGATGTTGGGGAGATCGGTGTCGATGGGCGGTGGCGGGGTTGTTGGGGTTGTTGGGGTGGTACTTTTGGCGGGTTCGAGGGTTTCTGGGATTTCTCGTGTTGCAATTTTGGTTTCCACAAGTTCCCTTTTGGGTTCAGATTTGGAGATTTTTTTCGGAATCGTTTTTGGGATATCTGGAATATGCACATCCGCGTCCTTGACTTCTGGTGTCGCTTTTTCGCTCTTCGAGATTGTTTCTGCAGGGGGCGATGTTGTTTTGATATCAGAGGAATCTGTCTGTGGGATTTGTACTCCTTCTTCAGACGCAGATGGTCGTTTTTCCTTGACATCCAATTTGTCTTCTTCATCTTTGCAAACCATCTCTAGAGCAATCGCAGCCTTTTCAAGTTCACAAGAAGATATCTTTGAAAATAGTCCTGAAATCGCAGATACAGGCAATTCTTCAAATTCCTCCAGCCTTTTGATTTGTTCAGATTCTTCGGATCTTCTGGGCTCTTTGCTTTCTTCCTCTCCACCTGAAAATATGCCTTCAGATCCATCTTGATCCCCAGAATCGTCCTCACTGCCAGACCCATTGAACTCAAATTCAAGACCCATTCTTTCTCCCACAATTTGGGAACTCCTGGTACCAAAATCCATTTCCTCCCACGGCACTCCCTCTTCCTCGTCCAATCCATCCAAACTCAAACTCAGTCCCATGTTCCTAACTTTTCTCTGAAAGGTTGCCGCCACCTCTTTTTTCACCATCTTCAATTCGCTCTCTAGACTTTTCATTCTCATATCATCAGTGAATGCCTTGATCTCTCGAGCAGTAGTCCTTTGAGCCTTTGAGGTACTGTCGCAGTCATGGCGCTTTTTCTCAAAACGCTCCCGATCTTTTACTTGAGATTGATGTAGTAAGTGAGCGCGACGACCATGATCGTAGGTGCGTCGTCTGATGGAGCTAGTGAGCGTTTTACGAATCTGCTCAAGATTTTCATAGCTGTGTGATGGATGGGAAGATGGGCTTGATACTGTGAAGGTTGTTAGTTCGAGCTTTGTGTATTTGGAGTCAGGTGCATCAGAATTGCTCGGAAGGGAGTTTTAAGATTGATTTAGGAGAAGGGGAATCATACCAAGCTTTTGAAAAGCCTCTTCAATTTCCTCAGTGGTAACATCAGGACTCTCTGGTAGTCCAAGAATATGGTAGTACGACGTAGTGTACCGACCAGCCGCTTCGGGTTTCACTACGGACTTGGGGACGAGTTCGGGTTCGGGTGATGAACTCCGGTCACAATATGTGAACTTATCAGAGGTGACACCGATCACAGGAGCTGTCGCTGATCGTCGTGCTAGAGGTGGGACTGGCGCACTTGCGATATTCATAGAACTTGATCGAGCTGTTTGCCAAGTTTTGTATCTTGTCATCTCTGTTGGAAGAGGTAATGGACGTGGTGTTTGTTGGGACGGGGAGACTGGTGGAGAAGGGAGGTGAGATCGCTGTCTTCTTTGGGCAGCCATTTTAATATTGTTTTGTGTTTTGTTTCTTTTTGTTGTCAAAGTATTGATGGGTAGAACAAGTCAAGTTGATATGATAAGATAATAGAATCCAAAGTGTGACAATTCTTATCACAGTGCAAAGATAATTATTGAAGTTTGACAAGATATTGAAATGGGAAAGGTTTAGACTTGATCGTGACTTGCAAAACTGGATCCGTTCCTGGTATCTTTTGCAATCGTAGGAAAAGTTGTAATGAAGAAGAAGAAAAACAATTCCCAACAAGAAGCTTTTATGATAGAAACGAAAAATGAGTGAAGAATAATACCGTATTGACACGCGCGCTACTGAGGGGAAACACAATAATTGATGAAGGACTCGTACTAGCGAGATGAAAGTAAAAAGAAGAGGTGAAGTGAATTGCGATGTGTGGCGTACGGTCCTGGTGGGGTTGCGTGACTTGGAAGGTGAAGTGAATTTTTTTTCTTTTTTTCTTTGAAGGTGGTGCGTGATGTGATGCAATGTGATGTGGTATTTTTTTGATGTGATGAAGGTGAAGTGGGAGTGAAGATTGAAGATTGAAATTGGATCATGGGGTTGGAGTGGAAGATGATGATGATGATGATGAGTGATTGAAGTGAAGTTTCAAGTTTGGAGAGAAGCCAGATGAGGTAAAGAAGCGAAGAAAGAAATTGATGTTTACAAAACATGCGTGGAGTGTCGGAAGTGATGTAGGTGATAATTAAGAATATGTGCATGAGTGAAGCAAAGTCCAGTTTGGGTTGAGGCATGAATACCTATGAATATGAATATGAAGATGGATTAGCGAATTGAAACCAGATTGTACAATACAAGGCTACCTACTTGTGGAAAAAGAAAGTCGGTACATTGAGGTTTCTTTTTCGGTGTATGTAGGGAGGTTGCTGGAGGTAAGAGAAGGCTGCAGGTTACAAAATTGTCGATCGTCATGATTCTTTTCTTTTGGGGGCTTTGAGATTTTGCTTTTTCTTGAGTGGTGGATGGAGGGGGATGGAGGGGGATGGAGGGGTAGGTGATCAATCGTTCTGGATGATGGTTGAGTTACCTGGTATGGACTGGGGGCTGGGGAACTGGAAGTTCTTTCGGGTTTGTGCTTGTGGTTGTGTTGCGGAAGATGTGGTATATAGGCAACTCTATTCCTAGTAGTACTTCAAGTTTGAAGATTGGAGATGCTGCAGCCGTGGAGATGATGGAGTTTTGCAATTCTCATGTACGGGGATCTGGCCTTGGAGCTGTATAACGCTTGATAGTTTTGTATTCAAAGCAGTTGATCCCTTTGGTTCTGGAAGTACTGTGAAGTGCTTCATCAGAAACCATCAATTCAATCTTGACCTCGAATGGAAGGAAGATCTGACAGAGAATTTAGATTCACTCACGGCAGATTACAAGTAGAAATCTTTCCTCTTCCCTCTTCCTTCCGTACCTATCTAATACAACCCTCTCGTATCTGGACTGCCAGTATCCGTATCCTCCCGTCTCCCTTCATTCCACTCTCTATACCGCCGATCACTTCCAACTCGACCACTTCCTCCATTCAAACTTCTTTCCGCCAAAATCCATTCTCTGAAATCTCTCTCCCTCTCCAAATTTATACCCCTACACTCTCCCAATACCTCCCACGCTCTCTCAAGAATTATCCACTCATCCTCAATCCTGTCCTGCTCTCGAGCTATCGCGTCCTGTAATTCCATTATCCCTTCAATTCTCCTCTGGATCTCCATTTCCATTTCTACTGCTCTCTCCCTTTCCATATTCTCGATCCCATTCCTACCATTTTTGGTCGCTGCGAAGACCCCATTTCCTTCGTCTTGTCTTTTTGAAAAGTCTTCAACTCTTCCATGTCTTGAAAAATCTGCTTCATTTCTCCTTCTGCTTCTCGAATTCTCTCCTTTGTTGACTGATAAGTTAGGACTGTATTCATAATCGTTTCTCTGCTGTCGTTGTCGTCGTCGTGGAGAAATATTGACGTCCTCGGACGAGAGTTTGATAGGCGTGGTAGCAGATTCCGGACGATAATACCATCCTGGGACATGATGATATGGCTTACCAGTATTGCTGCTCTGTCGATAGTGATTGGGGAAGAAGGTGTGGGGGTGAGGAAAGAGATTGCGGACAGCGTTCATGGCTCAGAGTTTGATTAATTGTGTGGAAGAGTCGATTCAATCTTGATGATATTGCGCGAAGCTCTGGTTCCAAAGACTGGGTTGGAATGAATCTGAGATGGGTTGGCTGATGCTTTCATGAAATGACTTCCACTTGGTTTACCATATTTTATAGGTCATGAAAAGATAGAAGCATGATGTTCTCTGACTGTCAAACATTTGGAAAGAATATTCCTTCTTTCCCTAGAAAGATTCATGTGACAGAAACTGAGATGGAAAAAGGTTTGCTCATACTATGGCAAACCCACTGACACGATTTATGGAAGGGTTTGAAGCCTGCAATCTGATAAAGAAACTGGCAATCATATATGAAACGGGAGATTATCAGCATGTGACAACCGGCGCATATAGAGACGACTTAAATGAAATACCAGATCAATCACAACATATCAATAGCATGAAAACACTCGCATCAGTCAACATAAAACAAAATAAATCATCGATTGTGATGGGGTGAGCAAGAATAAACTCCCCTGCTTCTGATCATGGCAGCTCATATCAAACGCCTTTGAGATACCCACTCAACTTGGCAAGCAACGATATCGCAACGATATCACAACCATCGTCACTAAAACCCAACATCTTTCTAAATAGCCCTCAACTCAAAAATAATCTCTCGTTCTGTCGCTTTCCGATCTCTCTCTTCCAGGTATTCAAAAAGCTCAACCCATTCCTTGATATTAAGGTGCTTGTAAGGACCTTCTTTGGGATCACTAAAATATGCCTGCAAATCCTCATAGCCCTCGGAAATTTTCCATCTCTCTTCATATATTTCCTGCACCAGTTTCGGATCGAATCTGAAATCTGATTCGCGGGTAGGTCTGAGATGAGGTGGAATGTCTTCGTATTGAGAAAGTGCTGAAGCAGGAAGGGGGAATCGGTCTGAATTAGGCGAATCTACACGTTGAGTTGTTCGTCGGAATTCTTGGTATGTGGGGATCGTATCGCTGGGTGTGAATGGTTGTTGACCGGCGTTGATTCGTTCGTCCCAGAGTTTGGCGACTTCGGGATCGGTGGGTACAGAGGTTCGGTCTAAGGAGCTGGCTCTTTTTCGATGAATGTATTCTTTGCTTGAGGGATGATGTCGACTAAATCTACTGTCGTCTTTCTGGGTTGCGTAGAAGAGATCTCGATTCTGGGGGGAATTAGGCGAAGGTCTATAAATTCCTTGGTCAAGACCACTGATTATAGATGATGATCTGGTGTTTCGTCTTTGAGGTTTTTGTTTTGATGATCCGGGAGGTGCTAATAATTGCGGTTGGTACTTTTGGGAATGAGAATTCTGAACATCTGGTTGCTGGGGACTTTGGGGTAGGACATTTATTGTTGGAACAACATCATGTGCAGATTTGCCTGGGTGCATATCTTCTGTGTATTCCGGGAAAAGTTCCGATATACCCTCGCCTACGGGAGATTGAGTGAGTTCTGAAAGACGAATCGACTTGGGTGATCGGGAAGGTTCAGGATGCCTATCCCCTTGATATGACGAAGCTTTAGGGGCGAAATTCCGAGATATACTAAGGGGATCGGGTAGAGCGCTATCAGGATATATCGAAGTTGGAGAACCAATCATTTCTCGCAAGTCTCGCTGAAAGCGCGCAGAAAGAGGTACAGGAATGTCATCATATTCTGAGTACTTGGAGGATACCCTCCTATCATTCTGACTTGTAGATTCTAGTATTGGAAGCGCTTGATTAGAGCCAGATGCGACAGGGTACGCCAATGGATAAGATTGAATTGGAGCTTGTCTAGCTGCTGCCTGAGGTGAGTCTGATGGAAAGAAGGATGCAAGGAGATCTTCTCTAGGACGTGAAGTTTGAGGATAAGCGGTCGAGACATCTTCATCGACCCATATAGAGTTGCGTGTTGGCAATGATACCGCGGTGAGGGGTTGCTCTGGGTTGATTGGCGAGTCTGTTGAGGTGTCATTCAACCTAGGCCATGCCGTCGTAGGAGCAGAGTTGCTGGGGTCCATCGTAGAACTTCTCTTCGAGGTTGCTAGTTAACTACTATTGAGAGGGATTGACAACGGTTAAAAGATCTTGTATCAGAGACTAAGAACTTTGAGTCATCCCTGGAGTGCGTCGAGACCACACCATTTTCGCTTGCCTGTCTTTTTTAGGTCGAGTGAATGTCACAGAATCATACCACCCCCTTATACCTTGTTAATCCCATCATTCTTCATCTTCTCCTTTCATAAAGCCCATGTGTAACCTCCACCACTTTCTCAATTCCTCGTCTTTCCCAACCTCTATCCCATAATCCTTTAAACTCTCCAATTGCTTAACCTTTCCAGCAGGTACATCTAACCTCCTCCCATCCACCTCTTCTTTTTTCATCAACTCGAAGTTTTTGTACCTCAGATTCTGTTTTTCAAGACATCATCAGCTAGTCATTCGTATCTCAATTGTGATCCATTTCTTAACCGGACAATTTGATTCCTATCCCAAAAATTGCACGAGGATTAACCCACCTTCACGACGTCTAACCATTGTTCTGCATTTCCGATTTCACCTTCCGCAAGCATAACTCCGGGCGGCCTTCCAGTCTTCAACAATACTGCACAGTCTAATCTCTTCGCTGATTTGGTTATCTTTTCAATCTTTTTGACGGATGTCATGTGATGGGTTTTGATCAGAATTCTTGCTAGATTTTGCCCTAGCAACATCTTTACAGCCTTTTGCGTCTGTATAAATTGGTCGATACATAAAGGCTCAAAGACACTGTAACATCCTCTGTCAAGCCTTCGATTCCTTAATCGCTGCTTCAGCAATGCAGCCAAAATGATACTGGAATCCTGATATGTGCAGAGGGTGGAGCTGATTATGTCATGGAAGCTTAAAGCGGCCCCTCACCCGCTAGCCTACAAAGCTAGGTGAGTAAATTTAAAAGTTCTGCTTCATTTTTCCTTTTCTTTTTCTCTTTCTCCAAATACAATCAAAATCACCGCCCATTGAACGGGCACAATGCAACTTGTGCTATCTTTTCAATGCGCATAGAAATGGTATAAGGAAGGTACTGCAGGTGGTGAGATCGGGCTGGTAATCTTCTTCACCATTTCGCGCCGATATTTCCATCAATTCTTACTACTTCAACTGTCAACACATGTTCGCTGAACACCACAATTCATGAAAGGTTAGTCACAATTATTTTTTACATTGCATACCATCCTCAAGCTTTGTGATGAACAAATCATAGCTTTTTAACCCCGAGTGCATCGCACCCTGAAGACCAAAAAACAACAACTCTAATTTTTTCCTGAATGCTTTCAATTCTACTATCTTGTCATACAAATAACATGATCATGATCACTTGCTGACAATTTATTCAGAAATCTTCATTGAATAGAGGTCCTAGACAATCCCCCACAGTGGCATGAATACTATTTCGAACGATGAATACTATTTCGAACGGCAGTTACTTCGCACAACTTCGCTCTATCTAACACTGCTCTGCAGCCCTACCGAGCGTTAATTCATAATTGAACATTATAAAAGAAAGGCCATGATGAGCTTCAGGATCAATGCCAGTTTGTTGAGGGAGTGTAATTGCGCTGTAGCTTGCGGAATCATCTAGGCCAGTATCTCACCAACCAGGGGTTGGCGAGCCACCTGGAAATACATACTACTCTGAGCGCGAAGCAACACGGTAAGTTTGTAATATTTAGTTAAATAAATAGAATGTAATTTAAATACTTCATACTCATACACTATCGTTAACTCATGTGAATGACACCGCTCTTGCAATTTTTAGACACCAATGAGACCTACTTTTTAATGTGGCTGCCCTTGTGAAGAAGGACCGCTTCCAGAACATCTCGGTTCGATTCAATGTGAGATCGAATGATGGATGAAGATATGTGCCTCTAGAAAGATTGTCAGGCCATACATGCGGAGTAGTGCTTTGGCTCCTTTATTCTCACATTCATGTTGGAAAGCTCCAGCAAGAAAAGGCTCGTGTTTTTGAATTCGAGTATCTACGGAAGCTCTGTTCCATTATCACTAGTTACAACTGGCATCCATTGATGCCGAGGTCGTCGAACCCCCCAGGACTTTACAATGAGGTCGATGCTATCATCGATGAAAAGCCAGACCAGTCACCACTGACGAGTGAAACTAATAGCTTTTTGATGCCAATTGAACTGTAGCAAAATTCGAAGCTTGTCGAGTGTTACTTGTCGATCTGGGAATGATGACATGTAAAGTATGTATATCAAAACGAGACACAAACTGTCATAGTCGTTGATAGATTGCCTAACACTTTACGATTTCGGCAATACAACCACCAATATGAATGACGATGAGGCGCCGGATCTACGGTACCGTGATGCTAAGAGGTCCCTTATTCCATTTACCTTCCGCCTCTCCACTTTTGATGTCGAAGACATGCTGATTTTAGAGTTGATATACGAGTATGAGAGATAGTCTCTTCATACCCCACCTGACCACCCAAATTTACAGAAAGGACCTCTCTTAAAACCCTCCGTTAATTTCCTCTCGATGTTGAGTATTGAACATTTAGATTAATCACTATCCGTGGCCGCCATATACATCATGGCTCTTTGCTCGCTAAAATTCTCTACGGGCCCCTTGGCCAAATACGATGTAGCCAGGCAACGCCGGTTGGGTTAGCTCACCCTTTGTTCCGCACGTCTAACCATTTTCAGTTCAGCCCCATCGAATTGGGACAACGTCCACTCGCTGATCTTTATTAAAGACGGGGGTAGGTGCAATTAATTCATCGAGCGTTCGCCTCGATTGTGCCGTGGAATGAGCCCCAATACACTTGTTACTTATGACGATCAAGCGTATTGTCGCTGAAGCGGAAATTCATAATGAACCGGAAATCATGGAGCGCCCCATGACAGTGAAATCGGAGATTTCACCGTAAAATACATCCAGCAGATGTGTTATAATGCCCCATTCCTCATCTCTTATCAGAATCTCAATTCATATCCTTCATGCACGTTTTCACTGTCACGTTTAATAATTCGATTTTCCGCTCAGACACTTGACAAAATCTCAACGATTGCTCAGGCGAAAGATGTATTTACATGCATTCCTCGCATTCATAACTGCACCTTTAGTCCTGGCAGCGCCAGCCCCGGTTCCAGCACCTTTCCCACAACCACAGCTTATAGGAGATCCCGTAACAGGTCTTGTGTCGAGCGTCGGGAATTCAGTCCTGGATATTGGTAGCTTGTCCTCGGCCATTCCTGCAGTGTTATCTGATAGTGGGGAAATATCAACTGCTGCGAATTTGGTAGTAGGTGTGTAAATTACGTTTCATCAGGCAAAGATAGCTTTATTGACATAACACAGGGGCAATTGCAGATGGAACGATTTTGGGCACTGATGTACCAGTGATTGCCAAGAAATTATTTTCGGCTGCTCAACCTACAGCCAAACCAAGTAGTGTTTCTCAAGCAATAAGTTGGGCAGCTGGTGCTTGGGGTGTATCTGATCCTTCTGCTTCCCCGACTCCACCAGCAAACATTCTCTCAAATGCTTTGGGACTTGTTCTTAATGGTTTCACTTCTAGCGATCTACAAGCTGTCATATCTGGTGCTGTAAGTCATGGACTGTTCTGAGAAATGTTTCAATGCTGATTCTCTTCAGAGCCCATCTACCAACTCTGTCAATAATGTTAATAATCCAGTGCCTCTCAGCAAGAGATTCTACAATAATGTAAATGGCAATGCACGATTTTCTGTCGACGAAAGAACTCTCAGGGCCGCAATTTACATTCCTCCTGGATTTACCTGGGGCAAGAAACAACCCGTCATCATGTCACCTGGCACGGGTGCATTTGGCTATGGCACGTATGCTTCTAACATAGGCAAACTTCTTGCTACAACTGATTATGCCGACCCGGTCTATTTGAACATACCATTTGCTTTGCTTGACGATGCACAGACCAATGCAGAATATGTAGCTTACGCGCTTCAATACTTCTATGCCATGACTTCGCGAAAAGTTGCCATCGTCACATGGTCTCAAGGATCTCTCAATGCTCAATGGGCCTTTAGTTAGTATTTCAAAATATCATCTCCCAAACCTTCAGCTAACAATGCCACTCAGAATATTGGCCATCAATCCCAAAAATTGTCACAGACCACATCGCCATCTCACCTGATTACCATGGTACAATCTTAGCCTACATTCTCTGTCCCGGATTCGAAAGCGGAAACGACATTGCGTGTACTCCTTCCGTCCTCGAACAACAATACCAATCCAATTTCGTCAATAGACTCCGCTCCAACAACGGTGATTCAGCCTATGTTCCCACCACTACCGTCTATTCCCTCACAGATGAAATCGTCCAACCACAAAGCGGAACTGCTGCCTCGGGTTTCCTACAAGATGCTCGTGGTGTCGGCGCTTCAAATACCTTTCTCCAAGGGGCATGCTTGGGACTTCCGGCCGGAACGCTGTATACCCATGCAGGTGTATTATTTAATCCCGTTGCTTATGCATTGGTAACAGATGCATTGCAAAATGACGGGCCGGGATCGTTTGATCGGGTTAGCGATCAGTGCGGAAATCTCGTTGCGCCGGGCATTAGCTTGGCTGATGTTATCGAGACTGAAGCGCTGATTCCGCTGGTGGCGCTAAATATATTTGCGTATGAAAAGAGGGTTACTAATGAGCCTGCGTTGATGAGTTATGCTACGTATTGAGTGGTTATTTTAAGAGATGTGGATATGAATTATGATGATTATTGCGAGCGGGTTCGTTTCTTGTGTATATTGAAGTGCGTCGGGATATATGACTAGCTGAGAGGAAGGTTTGGGATAGTCGGCTGGGGTTTTTTGTATATATTGTGGAGTCTTGGGAATTTTAAAGTAAGCGAAGGGAATGGAAATGGAAAGATAAGAGGTTGGACGTACATATTAGTTTGTAATTATTATTTAAAGTACAATATTATATTTATACACATCTCAAGCGAAGAATGCTGTTGTAATGGCTGCATGTACTGGGAAACTTACTGAAGTATGATGTGCTACCGCTTCTCGAGAGCCTGCCCTGAATATTGAGGTTCCCACAAACTTTCTCTGCTTGAATGATCAGGAGTCTCACTCTCGAGGGAATGTCCCTACATCTTTGTATCTAATAGATCGATGCCCTTGAAAGCACGAAATGTTCCTTTTGAATGCAGTCTCTACAAAAGTCTGGAGTACAGTCCCTTTTAGGATTCTCAGCTTTAAGATCTTGTCACGGGTTTTGTAGATCAATTTTTTACACATGAGAATATAAGTTCTTTCGAAAGGCGAGGTGACATATTTGACTTTTTTGCATTTCTGTAGATGCAAGAGATATGTTAGGAGAGTTCTGTGGGCTCTTGGGATTCATGTATGGAGTAAAGAATCTATAAACGACTTCGGCCACGTTATAATGTATACATGGGGAACGGCGGGTCCATACATATGATGTAGTCTTTTATGTAACTTGAATCCGATGATTGCTTATTGTTTTCCAAGAAGTAAAGAAATTCCTTTTTCCTCGATCGCATTACGTTGCCATGCATTTGCCACACTAGTTTGATAAGAAAAAATCATCATTGTTACTCCCCTGTTTCTCCCAACTCCTGTCCAGCATGAATATCAACAGGAAGTATAACATCATGAAGTAATCTGTATCCCACAATTCCGACTTTGACCAGGGCATAGAGAGTTAAAGCCAAAAACACACAAACAGATAAATCTCCTACCAAATCTTGCAAACAGGCCCTAGTATGATCAACCCGGACTGATTTACCACTCCAGAAAAATCCAACAACGCTTCCTATACCCGAAACAGATCGTAACACCGTATTCAAAGCACCAAGTCCATATCCATTCATAGCGGCACTCTGGAGATATGCAAACAGACTTCTGGTAGCCACGTTGCCGAAGATGCTCTGAGATATTGACGCAATGGATACTGTGAGATAGCCAGCTTTAGACTATGAGTTTGAACTTTTTGGGCTTACTTACCTGCTCTTGGTCCGAGACGAGCAAAACCTAATAGATAGAGGAATGGGCCACCCACTGCAGCGGGGGTGAAGAAAGTGACTATGCTTATGACATGGAGTGCGGATTTGAATGGGTGTTCCTGGATGTATGACAGGATGTTTTCGGAGAGGGTTGGAGGGGGTTGGTTGTACTTTTTGATGGTTTGGTAGAGAGAGATAGAAATTATTGCTACTAGGAGCAATGCGATGGGTTTGAGGAATCGAGACATTTTTGAGGGTTTGTATAAGTTGAGATGGTTTGAAGTTTGAAGGAAGTTCGAAAGAATCAATCGTGGTTGATAATGAGATCTGTTCTATATTGGAAGCGAAGGTGAAAGAACTCGGTAGATATTGAGAGAGTGTTCCATAGAAGCAAGCTAGTGGCTTGAAATTAAGAGGGTAGTGACATATTTTATTTTTCTCCCGCAATTTTGATCCTCATGATATTCTGCAACTACCCATTTGTTATATCACATGTGCCAGTTACACGGGTCATATTTCATTGCTTCTTTCTTGAGCGAGCTAAGGGAATGAAGTACGATTTGAGTGAAGTCCAGCCTGCAAAATGCTGGTGAACTAATTTCCATCACCCTTCACAGCTTAGATTTCTTCGGCTTTTTTGAGTCTCTACCAGTTCCATCATGGCCTTCACCACCACTGCCTTTAGTCCATCCCCATGATCCAACACCGAAACTACTCGCAACAGCTGAAGCTCGTAAAGCGGTGTTCATAGCCGCAGCCGCATGGCCGCCCATACTCGCACTCTGCATGCCTGAAAACCCACTATTTGCTGCAACCACGCCGATTTTGCTGTGCCTCAATGCTGCAAAAGATCCTATGACGAAAATTAGTAATATGCAACACCACCCGAGTATTTTCACTTACCAGCTCTAGGTCCCATAGAACCAAAACCCAAAAAGTGTAGCACAGGGCCACTTGCCGCGGCTGGGGCAAAAAACACTACTCCGCTGACAACGTAGAATGCTGTTTGGTATGGGTTTGCCTTGATCCACTCCTTGATTTTATCCGGCAGATCCTTCCAGTTTATTTTGAAGAATTTAGTATCCCCCTTCTCGCCCTCTCTTTTCAGACTGGCGGGGATGGCCGGGGTATCGGTAGCATCGGACGTATCTGGATCTCTCATATATCCTGCTTCTTCGACCGGTACACCTTGTCTCTCGAGAGACTCAACAACACTGTCTGCCAATTCCTCACTTGGCTGTTCTGATCCTGCGGATATGCTAGATTGATCGAAATCATCAGAACTTGCATTCTTGGCATTCTGGCCTTTCTTGCCCGAAGAATCGCTAGAACCCATTTGCGTTAGTAATCAACTGGTGATGATGAGTCGAGGCAGAATTTCTGCGATTTGGTACAAAGTGCAGAGCTCGAATGTAAGTGCTAATTTGATTAGGCGTGTTCAACCATGGAAACCCTCCAAAAGGTCAACCAAGATGGAAACAAACACTCGAAAGCCAGCCTTATCAAAATGCAAACGTGGAGTTCGCTTCCATGCATATTGCCTGCGGTGTAATCTCCATTTTGCCCTTGTTATCTTAATCTTTCCAGCATGCAACCACTCACTCATGCGAGACACGTGTACATATCTGAATTATGAGGAGCTGGGGGGACATCAGATGTCTAGTAGTTCATAAGGAGCAGTGGCCTATTAGATAATGTGGTATAAATTCCCGTGATCAATATATCTCAATAGCAACGTGACAAAAATCAACGATTAGTCACTCACGAGGCTATGGCTGCAAGTAGAAATTTATTGTTCTTTAATTCATTCTTACGATAGCGCGAAACTCACAGCTTCGCAGTAAATTTCCTACTTGCATTCCGCGATCCCCACATCTCACCAAAAAGACTACTTGCAGCAACAAAAAGTTTTGTTACCAGATCTACAGCAGTAGCTCCATAACCTCCCATGACAGCACTTTGAGCATGGTCATATACGTCCTTCGCACTGACCGTGCCATATTTTCTCTGTAATATCGATGCAAATGAAGCTATTCAGAAGATTAGCGCCATAACTATTTGGGGACTGCCTACTTACCAGCCCTTGGACCTTTGCCCGAAAATCCTAAAACCCATAGAATTGGACCACTAGATGCAGCTGGAGCAAAGAATACGATTCCATTCACAACATAAAAAGCTGTTTGATATGGATGTGCCTTAATCCAAGTTTGGACGTCCACCGCTAGTTTGTTCCATTCGATTTGATAGACTTTTGCATGCGCCTTCTCGACCTCATCACGAAATTCAGGAGGTAAATCTGCATAGGCTGCTTGTGCAGTTCTCCTGAGTGCGATACCGTGTTTCTTGAAGGCGTCAACAACACCAATAGTCCACTCAGCGGCGCGTTCTTGGAATTCCATATCTTCTGGGGAGGAAATTGCATCCACGAGGCGACCATGCACCTTCTCCACTTTATTCCGAATTTCTGGAGGCATCTGTGCATAGGTTGCTTCCATCGAGTCTTTGAGTGCGGTGCCGTGTTTCTTGAAACCCTCCACGGCACCGCCAATATCTTGGAATCCAATGTTTTGAAGGGAAGAAAGTGCTTGCGCGAGCGGAGGACTATTCCTCGTGGCTTCAGTGGGGGCAGCCGCAATTTCTGCGAGAGTCTGGGCCCAAGCAGCGATGTCTCGAAAAGTAGTCATAGTTGGTCGTAGAGTTTGATACGTACAAAGTAAAATGTTTTCAGATATCTTGATCTTTAGATTGTATAACAGAATCAGGAGTCACAAAAGTCAATGGTAACTTTTAAAGGGATGGAATCGTGTCAATGAAAGTATAAAAAGTAAAAGATTTCGCTTCTGCTGCACCATCTACACGTCTACTCCGCCGTGTAGCGGTAGCCACCTTTCAGAACCCAGCTTTGTTTCATATCTCGAATATCCTCTCTCAAAAGCGTATCTCTAATCCCTTCTCCGGATGGCTCAGTGTTGTGACAGTGTGGGGGCAGGAGAAGAGGCGGTGGGAGGAAAGGATTTTGTGCATTCTCACATTGTCTGCATAGTATCCTCCGAATAGACCAATACATGAAATGACAACAGTATATAGTGGATCGTGGATGATAATATGTAGGATCATAATTCTTTCCTAGACACCTAAGTGTTTGCTACCTTTATACGGTCCTAACAAACCCCTATTTGGTTTTGACAGTACTCATGAATCTCATGTGATTGGTGACGAGAACAGCTGGACGACGCACTTGCAGGATCTGAGGATCGGTGTGATAAGCAGAGTCTCCAGTTGAGGCGGAAAACTGGTATCGATTCTAGCAAGTCATCCCATGTGATTCGGTGAGTTTCACGTAAATATGAAAACGCAGTCGTGAATAAAATTATGATTGAAGTGAGGTGGTGGGTTGGAACTACCAGGTGGTGCTCCAAGCTTCCGCATCCCCGCAACGCGACTGCAACGCGATCTTAGGGAAATTTATGACCTCAATGAACCACAGTTCAGTTGCTACACATGTCATGTTTGGCTGATGCGCCCTAGAGAATGAATATGCTGTGAATCAAATGTGCCGTTTCGAGTTGTTAGGTACTATTATATTGTTATATTACGACTTGGTAGATTGGCTCGCGGGCAAAAAGAAAAGCCAGTACGAGGAACCCCTACATTCCACTGGGATTTCTGAGTTTGCTGATTGTGAAAAAAGATCTAATCCTCAACCAAGATGCTCCACGAAATACTCCTCTCCCTCTCGGGACATCCTTCTCCGCTCCTCACTACCGATAACACATCCTCATCCTCCATCCTGTCCCCCTCCGAGAAGTCCCTCCTCTCCTCTGTCGCCCATTTGAGCGATCTTCACTGCAAGCTCCTCGCGCACACAAATACTATATCTTCAAAGCACTCTTCGAGTATTTGCCAAGCTGTCGCTACATCTATAAGCTCCGTACATCTTGCAAGCTTTCAGCGCAAAGTGCTTGAGGTCGAGAATGGTATTTTGCGCAAAGATGCTGGGAGTGTTGGTGCATACAATATTGTGCCGTTGACATTTATCGTGGAGAAGTTCTCTGGCTGGACAAGGCGAATGGAATGGTTCTTGGAAATTGTAAACTTTATGATGCAAGATGTGGGTGGGAAGAAGTGCAGTGGGGCAATGGTCATTGATAGGTTATGCAATGCTATACAAACAGGATATGCGGACATAGAGGAGGCGGCATTAAGTCTGGTGAAGGTTGCGCAGACAGCTTGGCTGAAGCAGGTATCGGCATGGATTCTATATGGGCGGTTACCAAGTTTTGGACGAGGTGACTTTTTTGTACAAGAAGACGATTCATATGTATGTTTCCATGCTTCACAACTATGAGAGATGAACAACTGACTAGTCGGGTCATAGGATTACATGAACGTTAAAGAGTTGTTACCGGCATTCGTGTCAGATTCTACCTCATCATCGCTTCTTTTCATTGGAAGATCCTTAAATCATATTCGAGTTAAGGGCATCTCATCTGCGTCCTCCCCGGAGCTTGACCTATTATCATCTCACTTGCGACAGTTATCAACAATCAAGTTTCCAATAAATGGCGCCAATTTTGGACGAGTCATAGCCGCTATACGTCTTTCCCTATCTCAAACTACTTTACAGAAGCTGCTACCATTAAGCAAAGTAATTGAGGCCTTGACTTTGTTACGAGAATTTTTCCTGCTTGGCAGAGGAGAATTTGCCATCGCGTTGATATCTGAGGCTGATGAAAAGATCCGATCAAGATGGAGAAGGTCTGATACTTTAGGCTATGAGAAGAAGGATGGCCTGGGTAACATCGTCGTCAAGGAAGGGGAAGTCACTGCAGTCCTTGCTAGGACCTGGGCTGCAATGGGTGCACAAAAGGGTCAAAATGATGAAGAGGATGATGACGATTTGCTTGAACTGGCAAGAGACCTTGTTCAGTTGAACATTATGAAAGGGAATACGAACACGCCAGGGAAAGCCAACTTGAGAGCTTCGCAATCTTCTCTAATTGTTTCTACCCCTTTCCGAAACCTCTTGCTTTCTGTTCCCGTGGCCCTTACACTTCACATTCCTTCACCATTAGATCTGTTCCTTACCCCGTCTGATACCCAGATGTATTCCAGCATCAATGCTTATCTTTTGGCAGTTCATAGGGCTCATCTACGGCTGACTAATCTTTGGAAGATAACTTCGTTACGTCGCGATCATCCTGCACCTCCAGGTCCACCTTTGGGTAGTTCTACGCTAGGCCGACAAAAGGTTCTTACACTTCGAGCTAGAGCTAAGGAGCGTTCTCATACTATGCGCAGCGTATGGGCAACTGGTAGCGCTGCAGTCTTTTTCCTAGGTGAGACGGAAGCATACCTTCAAGGCGAAGTTGTGCAAGGAACTTGGTTAGGCTTCACAGCTTGGCTTACAGGGGAATCACGTGCATCAAGATCCCACGATGAAGATGAGGATATATGGTTGCAGGCTGCCAATCAATCAACATCGAGGAATGCTAGCCACAATCATGATCCTCAGACACTTGCAGATGCACATAGGAGATATCTTACCGCCCTTGCATCCAATCTCCTTTTAACTACTTCAACATTTACGGATCCACTATATTATCTACTCCAACAAATTGATCATCTAGTCGCTCTTGTCCACCGTATCCACTCTGTCTGGCAATCTCTCGATCTTGAGGCTGATGAAGGAGTGGTAGATGCATTCTCTGATTTTCACAAAGAGGAACAAGACATTAAAGAACAGCTTGGAACAATTGCAACACGTGTAAAGGACGCGATTGAAGAATTAGTCAAAACCCTACGTGACATAGATCAAGATAAAAATGGCTGGGACAGTGGATATGAGGAGTTGGTCCTGGGAGAGGAAGGTGCATACGTTCCAGCTAAGGTTGGCAGAGTAGACAGACTGCTGATGAAGCTTGATTTCGGGGGATGGTTTGATAAAAGAGGTAATGGGGAAACAGGAGATGTTTTCGATGATTTTGGTGATGACGAATAATGAATTAATTCTCATTTTATTTGATGTTCTGGGGCAGAGGATGGGGGGAGGGACAATACCCAGGCGTTTAGGCACGAATCATATCTTTTTAGAATCACAATTAAGCGGATTGGTAAAATTTAACCTAAAAGTCAACTTGCAGGAGCACGACCTTTTATTGAATTTAAGCTTGGACACATTTCTGCCCTACAAAATAGCACTCTCAATGCAGTTGCCCTTGGAGGAAGCAAGGTAAGAAAGTTAGTGCCCTTTCCGTTCGTTGTTCCTCCTTGATCCTCCCTTTCACTCATATTTACCTCGTCACTTTTTCGACTCTCGTTTTCTCGTGAAAATTCCGAGCTAGAACATAAATTTGTTCACCAGTCAATGCTCTATGCTACTTAGAGACTCTCTAACTCCTCTGCATACAATTCCATAGCTCTAGCCCGTTGAATAGAACCTTTCGGATTTCTCGGAAGGGGTTTCTGTGGTTTGGCAATAATAATGCATTCCTTCCGCACCCAGGCCTCTTCCCGGTATTTTTCATTGATACCATTAATAACAATCCAAAGTTCTTCAATCAGCCTTTCTTTATAGCCAAGCGCCGTCGCATCAACGCTATCTCTCAAATCAACAAGAAGGGCAGTTTTCGATGCAAATCTCTCGTTGAAAAACTTTCCAGCGGGTACCATGACTGCATCCTTGATATCAGGATGATTTGTCACTGCATGTTCCATAGATTGCGGATTGAATGGACGAGTTGCCACATTATCCACAACCACCAAAATCATATCGTCGGTTCGTCCACGGTATGTCCATAACCCTTCCTTTGTGGGATGAGGAGAGAACAAATCCTTGGTAGAATACTCCTTCAAATCTGGATACAGTTTGAACACTGGTTGCTCAAACTCGGGATCGGAATTCCGTACAATGACTGCTTCGTAGAGCTGATCATCATCTGAGAAACCCCGATATTCCAAACCTGCAGCAGGATGAGTACATTGATATTTCCAGTCTTCTGCCGGCCACTCTCCCGACTTGTAGATATTTGGAAATGGGGATGTTTCGGTCGATCCATTCGAATTCCAGAATTTGAATTTGGAGGTTATAATATCGCCGAATTGTTGGGGTAAATCGCCGCCGCCATACCATATAGCGTCGAGTTTACGAGAAACCAATTCTTCTAAGATTTCGGGATTGGTTGCGATCTCGTGCACCATCCATGGAGGTGCACATAGTGCATCTACTGGCGTGTGTTTCATAATCTCGACCAGCGATGAGGCAGTAGCTCGTTCCATTGGTAGAGGGAATATGACGATGTTTTGGTTGGCTAGTGATTCTGATAGTGCGTTTATGCTTGATGCCTGTCCTGCCGTTAGTGCTCTGTCGACTTCGGGAGCTTTACATAAGCTCAAACATATATTTGAATGAAATAGATATACTTGCATGAAATGGTGGAAGATTCATAAAAACTCGTGTGCCTTGGTACTCTTTTTCTCTCGATTCAAATCCCTCAGGGGAAGCCAATTGCGCCATTCTCATATATGTTGATACAAAATCGTGAGGATAGATAACAGGTTTTGGTAGTCCAGTCGTTCCAGACGTGTGAAGACAAACCAAAGGTTCATACTTGGCCTCGTTGAACGTTTTGCTGAAGGGAAAATGTTCGTAACTTTTATCTAGAAGCTCGCTGACATTTGGAACGGTAATGGTGCGTAACTTGGGCATGCTGCCAAGTAACACGGGCACTCCTAGTGGGACAGGATCTGTGGTTGCTAGAACCTGACAGTCCAGTGCGTTGAATAGACTGATGTTTCCCTCATTACT
This sequence comes from Botrytis galanthina, assembly GCA_004916875.1. NCBI lineage: Eukaryota > Fungi > Ascomycota > Leotiomycetes > Helotiales > Sclerotiniaceae > Botrytis > Botrytis galanthina. The sequence goes on from PQXL01000075.1 coordinate 43,551, forward strand.
GTTATAAGGCGAGACGAGAAGTATCTATCAATCACATATCAGTATATTTACATACAAATATCGTGAAGTATACATACCTTATAGCCAGCTTTCACGGCTCCTAAGACCATGGTAACATATCTCAGATCATTCCAACCCATATAACAAATAGTTGGAAAATCCTTTCCGAGCCCAGAACCAAGCTGATGGATCAACCACCACGCAATACCATTCACGGCATTTGCAAGTGCGGAATATGTGACTTTTCGAAAGCCTTCAGAATAGTTGGTAGATGAGATGGGAGTTACGGCCCAGAGTGCATTGGGTCGTGTTCGGGCCATGCCATCGATGATGTTGTTTAGAAGCTGTTTTTTGGTTGGAGAATCTTGGGCGTATTTTGGTCCCGGGTGCCCTTCGTTGAACAGGATTGTGGCCATTATTTCTTGGTGTCTTGAGGGTAAGGAAATAGAAAGTGATCGTAGAAATTGAGGGTTGTGAGATGATATACACTGCTTGAAATGTATAACAGTTGGTACCAACAGACTATGCGATCATAATTGGACTGCCGAACTTCCACCCCACCAACGTACTTTGGATTTGCTGACTGCGCGTTGTCAATATTTCTGGAACTGGTGCTTATTGATGTCACTTTAGATTGCTGGACCATCTGACTGCATGAGTACTCAAATTGTCTGCTTAGTTTCACTAAAAACGAACAACTGCTGAATCATCTGTGAATTCACGCCACATTCGCATCATAGCACAGTTAGTGATCGAGTGAATGTAGCCATTTAAAACAAGTAATACATAAGCAGTAATTGAGCCGATAGTAAAGTCTAGTTTTATTGCATACCTTGAAATATTTATATCCTCGGGATCGAGGTCGAAATACTATCGGGATTCCTTAAGATGCGCAACAAAATCTTCGATTCCAGTGCATTTGCCAATCAAAGTCATGAAGACAACGCCACTCCGGAGTCTTGTTGCACATCTGATGGATAACGCGAATGTAATTTCGGATACTGTGGCACTTTGAACCAATCCCATCCGACTATCCAGAGTGAGGAGTTCCAAGGTTGTTTTGAACCACATCCAGATATTCGACAAAAGTGGTTAGCTCAAGAGTTCGCTGTGGCATCGAGTATATAAGAAAGAGAATATGAAAAACATTTCTATGTATTTCAGCGGCTTTTCAACAATCAAGCTCTGTTGTGATTCGTGAAAACACTCGAGGAAGAATAGCCAAGAATCTTTGAAGTGGTCATTCAATTTACTAGATAGTAGATAGGTCACCATATTTTGGACGCCATTCTCCTCATTTCTTGTTGTCAATTCATGTTTTATCGCCGAAGGCAGATTTTTACGTACCCACGCAACCGACAACGGAATCCTCGAGTGATCGTCTTTATGAGCCTCTTATATTCATTTTTACAAAGAGCGATGATACCACTGGGGTAAAGTGGGAAGCATCCGTATATGGGAATGTTAGTCCTGAGAACTGTGTTAATTTTACATGCAAGGGGCATGCGAAAGCAGAGATATTTCGTGCATATGGAACAGCGACTCTGACTTGCAGGACACTTCTTCCCTCTCTATGTGTTCACTTGTTAATCTCTTTCGTGAGTCGAACACCAAGAAAAGAAGGGGAGTCAACAGATTTTGAGAAGAAGCTGCCTGACTTGAAAGCTGATATCGGTCCCAAATGATACAGCCGAGTTAGCCCTGATTCATTATTTAAGTCATTGGGAGCTTGCATTCACGTAATAGTAGAGAGAAGGCTGCGATATGCCTGTTCCATCACTACAGATCAACAGAACGGACCTTTATCCTTTGATAAAGAAACTTCAAATGGACTTAGTTGAGAAAGTTACGTTGTGTGCTTACCTACCAAAACTGACTTTAATTATCTACGCATTAAGTGACATGGAAATGATAGCGAGTAGTTTAAGATAATGTGAATTTAAGTGACAAAAATTGTGACCATTAGACCAGAAAAGTTGCTTTACCATGATATCACAGAATCAAGCCGCTGGATACTCCGGAAGGTAACATACTGCACCTCAATTCCCATTCCAGTTGTAGTAGAGAAACATAGAGCAAGTGATGAACTGACTCGTAAATAATAATATGCAACAAGATCATTCACCAATCTCTTTCTTTTGTATATCCGTATATCGATATTAACGATTGAGCCAATTGGAATGATAATCATGGCTGTTGTTGTTTCCCATTTTTCTCTAACGGTGATAGCGTGACTCAAGCAAGTTCAGTATGAAGGAGATAGTTTTAGGTTCTTGGCCATGGAAGGAATGGGGTAGTTGCTAGTCTCTAAGTAGTCCCTACGATTCCATTTTTGATGCTTGATATGCACCAGTCCGCCTTCAATATAGACCTGAGATGAAAGATACACTTCAGTCATACTTCGTCACAGGTGATTTGGTAGTAATTTATATGGTCAGAAGTTCAGATCATATTTGTAGTCTCATGAGATCAGATGGTATAGAATTTGTTACCGTTGTCGTCTCGATGTTATCATTGACGATCCATGAAGGTAATTTGTCTAGTTCTTGTAATAAGAGACGACAAGTAAAACTTGGTGGTCAACTCCAAGTAATATATCTTTCGGGACCAACTGACTAGTTCAGTCCAAACGCTACTGTGCCGGCAGAGGCACATCGACCGTGAACGTCGAATTCAAAATAGCAATACATGATGGGCACCATACTGCTGGGTTCGACTCTTATACTCTTTTGGAGAGTATTGAAGGCCTTCCATCTGTAGATAATTGTAAGAACCGAAGTATATAACCTTTCGGAGGCTGCATACAAAATCCTTTTGAGGATTTCATCGGCATGTAGAGAGTGCTTGGCGGCAAGCATGACACGAAGATAGAGCCATGATCCTTTCAAGTGCATCAGCAGGAAGAATAAATCGATCATACACGGAAAAATTAAGCCCATACAAAATCTAACAACAGTCTGATAAAAGTGACAACTAAGACCTTTAACTGAAAACAAATTGAATATCGAGAAGTCGAAATAGAAGATAGAATTAACTCACTACTGGCAGGTAAGCATTTACATCTCTTCCCCCGTTAATTGCGGAACGCTCGGAGTACTTACTTTGGTATAAGGTGTGTATATTAGGATTTCATGCGAGGATCAGAGGTCTAAAACTGGTAATTTTTGATCGAGACCTCAAGCATGCGTGATAAGAGAGCTCATGCTATCTCGCTTGCCCAAAACGATCAACTGATGGAGATGGACTTCCTCAGCTTAACCCGAATATAATCGCGTGCTTGCTGTTCGTCGTGAGGAGGCCATTGGAAACGACAACCCGTATACACACAGGAATTATGATCCATTCATTAGATACGATGATGCTTCTCCCCATATGCTCCTACCCATAGTCGTGCAGTTCCCACGGCTTTAGACGGCAGAGGCTAAGATGCTGAGTGTGAGCATAAAGCACTTTTCTTCCCTGGAGTGAACCCGATGGATGTGCTTCAGACATTTTGTCGAAGTACATATGATTGTGTCGTGAAAGAAAATTGTCCAGTTTTATCACATCCAGACCCAGGGCCAGGAAACACCGATGAATTACCTAGGTAATTCAAGTCGCAAAACTTGTGATTAATAGCGGGAGATTACATAAGCGAAGAAGTTCATATCTGCGGCGGTCGTGAATTAAGACATGCAACAAATAACCTTTTCTTTCTCAAAGTCACGAGAACATCATGTGAGTCTTTCTAATTTCCGATGTCCGATAGGGTTAGCCTTTTTATACTGCAGCCAATTCTTCTCTTTTCTTTCATCAAACATACATTTTGGGTATTCTGGGCAAAGTATATCCGGAATCTCAAGAAAGCTAATGTACGAAGATTCCTGTAACTCAGCCCCTCAACTTTGCCTTGGTATTGACAATAGATGTTGTCGCAAGAGCGTACTCATTCGACTCGTGAATGTATTAATCTCGGCACTAGCTGATGTGCCTATTTTCCCGCAGCAATGTTAGGTAAAAGATAGCGGCACGATATTACAGGAACCCTGATATTCAACCTCACATGTCAAAAGTACTTGGCTTTCATGTACCTATGCACCTTCCCCGCTTGTAACCCCGCAAGATAATCGGGCCGTCGTCTTGCTCCTTCCATCTGGAGTACATGGAGTAAAGAACGTGGAGGTTAGTTTGGCCAATCACGATATTCGTGACATGAGACGGGAAAGTACAGACAAGTACAAGAAAGTATCAATAAGTGCTCGTGTTGCTGCATCTTCTTTCGTTTGTACCACATCTTCCTCTTTTTTTCTGAATTTAAGTCAACAGTTAGCAATATCCAAGATGCTGCTTTCTTCAATTGTTACGCTTTTGTCTCTATTATGTATACCAGCAACTGCAACTTCACCAAGAGATTCGGCTGCAAGTTACAGTAATCTCGATTCCTTCATTGCTTCCGAGAGAAAGATTGCCCTACAGGGTGTTCTAAACAACATTGGACCAGATGGGTCGAAGGCGTCAGGAGCAGGCAATTATGTCATTGCGAGTCCCTCTAAGGCCAATCCTGATTGTAAGAGAGACTGCCGTTGTGTTTCCAAGGCAATTTATGCTAATTGATTGCAGACTTCTACACCTGGACTCGAGACTCTGCGTTGACATTAAAAATGCTTGTTGATGAATTCATTTTTGGCAATCGTGCACTCCAACCTCAAATTGAAAAATATGTTAAAGCTCAAGCCATCCTCCAAACTGTAACGAATCCTTCTGGCACTTTTCTTCCCAATGGTCTAGGACTTGGTGAACCAAAATACGAGGTCGATGGTACTCGATTCAATGGTGGTATGTATTCTTCAGAAGTAATTTTTGGCACCCATTGACGTTCCTCAGCATGGGGTAGACCTCAACGCGATGGCCCAGCTCTTCGTGCTATCGCTCTAATGGCTTATAGCAATTGGTTGATTAACCATAGTCAGCTTCAAAGAGCCAAGCTAGTCATATGGCCCATCATCGCAAATGACTTATCATATATTGGCGAATACTGGAACCAAACTGGATATGATTTATGGGAAGAAGTTCTGGGATCTAGCTTTTTTACCTTACAAAACCAACACCGTGCTTTTGTTGAAGCCGGAAATCTGGCCAGTAAACTCGGTGTTGAATCTCCAGGATATCTTAATGCATTAGAAACTCTATGTTTCCTCAATCAAAGTTTTTGGAACGGAGAATATATTGTCTCAAATATTAATGTCGATAACGGAAGAACAGGGCTAGATGGGGCCTCTATTCTTGGACCGATTTCTATCTTCGATATTGATGGATCATGTGATAGTCCAAATTTACAACCTTGCAGTAGCAGAGCGTTGTCTAATTTCAGAGCAGTTGTGAATAGCTTTCGAATTTACGGTATCAATGCTGGTATTAAAAACAACTCGGGTATCGCAGTTGGAAGATACGCAGAAGATGTCTATCAAGGAGGAAACCCATGGTACTTCCTTTCACCCCCTGCGGCTCATAATTTTCAAGGCTAACTTTCGCAGGTACCTGCTTACCACTGCTGCCGCGGAATTTCTCTACGATGCTGTTGCGCAATGGAGAAATCACAAAAAACTTACTGTCGATCCAACATCCATTAATTTCTTCCACGATCTTTACCCATCTATCAAACTTAAGAGTTACACAAACAGGGACAACGAATTCAGTAAAATCCTAAACGTCGTAACAACATATGCCGACTCTTTCGTCGCAATTGCTCAAAAATATACACCCAGTAATGGATCTTTAGCAGAACAATTCGATCGCAATACAGGAGCCCCCATTTCTGCCAATGATTTAACATGGAGTTACGCAGCATTTGTAACCATGGCTCAAAGACGTTCCGGTCAATATCCTGCGAGTTGGGGAAGTGCGGCAGCATCAGTTCCACCCCCAAATTGCGCATCTTCATCTTCTCAAGGAGTGTACGTCCCAGCTATCGCAGCAGGGGCTCCAAATGTAACAGCAACATGTCAATATCCAGTGCGATTCTATGTTAATGCCACAACATATTATGGCGAAAACCTTTATATTGTTGGCAATACGACGGATCTGGGAGCATGGAACTTGAATAGTGCATTACCTATGAATGCAGGGATGTATACGACGGAAAACCCTGTTTGGTATGTGGATGCGCAGTTGACGGCTGGAGAGCCAGTCAGTTATGTTTATGTGAGAGAACAAAATTGCGGTCAAGCTCCGATTTACGAGACGAGGAATAGAACAAGTGTAGTTCCGGAATGTGGCACTGGTGGGTCTACGATCAGGCGTGATGTGTGGGTGGGCAATGGAGGAAGTAGTGGAGGGTGTTGAGTGGAGATCGGATCGTTGACGGTTCACAAGAAACTCTTAGTTAAATTGTAGGTGTTGAATCGAACTCTCACACCGAATCACAATGCTCAACGTGGAGAAGATCAGACAAGTACACGCAAACATCGGGGAAATGTTGAGTTGATATTTCCTCAATATCACTCTGTTCCCCTCAGATGGTTCTGCTTTTCTCTCCAAATTGCCTCAAAGTCATTCCCATTTTATCATCACTACTCTCACATATCTATGCGTCTCATATCTTGATATGATTGTGATTCATCGCTTCATCGTCTGTCTCCCATACCGAATACGAAAATAGGATACAGTGGAACCCCAGTCTTTTTCACTAAAAGAATCCAAACTCTTCTGACGAAACTGAAGAGGATGCCGCTGTCATATAAGTATTGCTAGTTTCGATTGTCGGTGATTGATGACGGGTTTGAGGCTATATTGGTTGTCTCATTGTCGGATTGTGGGTTACTTTACACGAATCTTTTTCTGTGGATTTATTGAGAATTGTATATGAAATGGAGAAAGTCAAAAATCTGTAGGTAAAGAGAGAGGCAATCAAGATTCTACAGTACTAGACCACTTATATTTAGTTGCTAGCATTTTCACACCAAAACTCACTTTATTCACTTCAATATTTAAATAGTATTAAAAGATTAATAATAAATTTAATTCAATTAGAAAGATTTTTAATTATTTTTAAAGAAGTTATATACTATTATATAAAGTGAATTTTGGTGTAAAAACACTAGCGACTAAATATAAGTGGTCGATTACTGTAGACTAGCATGTGTCTCCCGAGTGAGAAAAAGCATACCACCAGTGAAAGCAAGTGATATCCTGTGGTCTAGTTCCACCTTACGGAAGCTGTTCTTTGATCGAAACGAAGCTTGGTAGTTTTAGTCGGCGTTGATGCCTGTTTTTGTATTCGCATTTAATGTTGCCTCATAGCATTTCATAGCTTTCAAAGTTGCCATCACCCGACCGCTGTCATTCATTCAGGATTTATCCTCGCACCATTGAGTTCAGTTAACAACTAACAAACTAACTATTAGTTCCTATACATCGTGCCCATCAACTGGCAAGTTAACTACATCCGCTTCTTGTTGTCCTCATTCGAATCATAGCTTTTCCCATATCTACAATCCCAGAGAGGCTGGCATATTTACTTTGTAATTCTGGCACATACAAGAGATAAGGTGAGTGCGGCATTCACTTCTCTAACGCAAGGGCTCTGCTTTCTACATGGGAGTTATAAAACTTCGAAAGTTCTATTATTCTCTTGAAGTAAGCAATATAATCCTCTGGAAAGTAATGTCTAGGGATGTGGCGTTCACTTCCATTTTACGAGATCTATCTATGGCTTTGCTCTTCCTTGATAGAAGAAAAGTGGTTTTGGGGTTACTTTTCATTAGGTCCTGTCGCAGACTTTCACTGTCACCTACCTATTTGTTTCGATTTCAGTGTTGCTGTCATCCATATCAATATTTTCACTTCACGTTACCGGATTTATCGTTGGCTTTCGTACTTATGTGTTTCATTTGCAGTTGCATAACGATTCTTGTAAAGGACAAAGCATTGGGTGGAAGTTTTGTCTTATTGCAAGCCATCATACCATTTTTGGCACCAGAGTTTAATTCATTTCTGACAGTTCAAAGATGGAGAATACCAGAGCATCATGTAAAGAAGATGATATTGCCGGATGTACTGCTGGCTCTTTTGGTGGGGATTTCGAGATTCTGAAATGGATCAATTGGAGGCCGGACGATAGTGAGTCTATGCAAGTGTGGGCGCTGTTAGGAGGTGTATATTATGTTCAGTATTATGGTTTGCTTCTCGGCGAGAGAATTCATCGCCCTTTTGAGTTTTCTCAGGACTTTGAAACCGTCGTGGCTCATAATCTGTATTTTGCCTATTTATTCCCTGGTTGAGCGGTTGTACTCGAAGGCTCTTGATTCCTGTTCTTGATTGTTTAAACTTCAGTGTTGTCAAAACTTACTCCTGTCAGTACCATACTTTTTTACTATTTCTGTTGCAAATTTCCTTGTCAAAAACTTCTGTATACACTGTATCATAACCCTTCTTTCGCTTGTTCGTCTTCACCTGCAATTATTGTTTCAGTCGTCGTAGATATCATCAGCGGAATGACTAGTTATGCGTGATACATGGTTCAGCACTACTCTCATATAAGACTCCCACAAATGATAGCGGTTCACTGCGTCTTACAGCGTCTTGTCAATCTATACCTCCCCTATCATGTGTTTCTCATCTCGTCCCGATCATTCGGAAAAAAAATCTTTCAAAAAGTGTCTTTGTGGTGCTTTTTAAGGGATGATATCGATTGTCCCAAGTAACCTCGGGAAAATCAAGACTGTGCAAAGAGAGATACTGAATTGCATATATATACACAAAATTAAACTCTGTCGTCTATATAACATACGGTGACTGACAATGTCTAATGAGAAAATAAAGCAATCAAATAGAACATGGATGTATGCATGCTGCCAACTCACTCCTGGAACATCAAACAACACAAGATGTAGCCAAATCTCAAGGGATAAAAACCACTGAGCAAAGCTCATAGCCTGAATTATAGATGTTGGAGCGTTTTTCAATTCTCTATCTCACTAATCTACTTGGAGCACTTTCCCAATAAGGAAAGAGTGCTAGCGAAACACCTCTATCTTTTTTACATGCAAAATTCTCCTCCCTAAGACTTCGATCCGAGGTGAAAATTCTAATCCGTTCTTTCCAATTGTGTTAACCAAACCATTCGATCATCGACCAGAACACTTTGTTTACTTCATTCCATAGAATCAGGTCTGCTTGGGTCGTGTTTTCAATCGCGTAGTCGTTGATCACAGAAAGATTCTTCTTCGGATGATTCTCAAGAGTTGAGTTGAGCGACAGGGTTCGCTTCATCTTGGTTTATGAAATGGTACAATGAGTTCTTTTTGGTTTTGATGCTTCTCGAGCTCGATATTTTGGATCAATTGGCTCTGGGAAGCGCGGAGAGATCCTCTGAGAATTTGTGTTGAGGCGGTTTGATTACTGTTGTCAGAAGTACTCTTCTGAGTTTGACCTGTATTCACAGTCTTTGGGTTTGTTGTCATCTTTTTGGGATCAGACCTGGGTTTCTGTTCTGTACTACTACTTGTTTGACCGTTTGCTGGCATTTTTGTAGAATTTTTCTGGAAGTTATAATGTGGTTTTGCTTAGAAACAATAAATGTCTTGTATGTAGTTTGAGCTAAGATTGGAGAATGTATGAGTATGTATCTTAATGTAGAGCTGCTCAATGTAGATATTTATAGTTTTATATTTTGATAAAGTCTAGGAGGTGTGTTTGAAATCACAAGATGCCGAAAACTCGGTTACCTACAAGGCCGCTGGAGCCAATTCTCGCTAAGGGTGGGTTCTGCACTCACATTTTCCCTTCTAGACCAGACCCATAACCCGGCCCGTGAAGGAACGAAAAATGGTTCTCAAGAACTATTAATAGTTATCTATGAATGCCATTCCACGAAATTCGGAATTTGTAATGATTTCCTAGTCGAATAGGTTGATATGGCTTTGGATTCTGAGCTTGAGATGGGAGGCTGAAAATCCGAATTGAATACTGGGGATCAAAATCTAGGTTTGGAAATCTTCTTATTAGACTTTGGAATCTGAAAAACCAAACCAGTCCAGCCAATTTACAGTGAAATATCTAAAAATAGCGAAGCGATTCAATCCGTCAAAAATTCTGGCAAACCACGAGGGAATATTTTGTCCGATCCAGCCCGAGTCAACCGATGGTCGTCTATAGCCGACCGTTTTACCCGACCTATCTGGACTACCCTACGTAAAAAACTTGGGAACGCAGACCGATTCTCGGATTACAGACCTAGATGCAGGATTTGGCTGGAGGGTAAGATAAATCTGAGCTCGAGCGTTGACGTAAAAAATTATTGTGTTGGAAAGAGGAAGTGTAGCGCCCTTTTTATCCCATTTGGCCCATGCAACAAACAATGGTACAGTAATACCTGATCGTCTTTGAGTGTCTCTCGTGTTATTAAATGTGAAAATGTAGGAATCACATGAAGAGCAAAGAAACCCATCATTATTCTGGTGTGAGCGAAAGGACTCCTGATAGCGTGATCTTCTGTAGCTAACACTTCTGTATCTTTTTTTGAGTACTTTGAATTCAATCACTGATGTTCCTTCCCTTCGTTTGGCCACTCTTCTCTTTGCTCATGAGCTTTTATACCCTCTATTTTACCCCTCATATCGGAGAAGCTACACTTCGAATCATTATGCCTGCTTCAAGAGTTCATGAGGGTCGAGATATAAACTCGAACTGCTAGGCTGCAATCATAACTGCATTGAGGAGATATAGAGAACGGCTTTGCCAAGAATCGAAAATAAAAGATGATCGTTGGCCGACAATGATAGTATTGGAAACTGGATATCGAAGAAGAGCTTGAATTTTGAAATGGATCAAGGGACCACAGTCGCACAGCGAGCTACCAGTGGGAACTCATCCTAGGGTTATGCTGTTGATATGGGCGTCATGTTGAAATCATGAGACAGATGTGTAAAAACATGATCTGATGTGGAATTCAATAAGTTACTACAATTATATCACCATGGGGTTTCCCAGTTCAGTGTTTATGGGGTTAAATTGGTATTACATCCACTGAGATAAAACCTATCAGTGAGGAACTGCCCCAATCTTGGCTATTTCTAATTGACCTCTTGTGCGGCAAAATCACTTTGATATGATACCATTCTGATTTGACCGTCTTATCATAACTCTAGTCAACTTTGAATTTTTGGATCGGGTATTATGTTCCAAAATTTGGAGGGTTGTAACTGAATATTTGCGAATGAGATCAATCGAAATTAGTTCTAGTGAACATCCAACAGACTTCGAAGGTGCGACGAGTACTAACTGTGTTACTGTGTCTCTGAATTACTTTAGATTGACATTTGTAGATGCAGAAGTGAAAGGTATCGTCTTATGAGCTCGAACTCTGTGCTGTACTAACCTTTGCAGCCTCATCGAAAGTTCTTTCCAATAGATTTCAATCATACATGGGGAAAACAAATCCCAAGACCGTAAAAGATATCAATAGAAATCTCGGCGACTTCAGCGTCAGCTTACGGACTACCCCATGATACTCCATTCCATCAAACTGCAAGCGGATACGAAAGGCAAAACGCCGAATGAATATAAATTATCCCCAAGATGTGGCAAGCTGTCGAATAGATTCAGATCTTCGCTATAGTCTGACTATGATCATTCCGTGAAGGTATTGCGAGTATGTGGTGGTTCAAGCAAACGTAATGTTTGTGTTACAAGATTACGTTTAGTGTGGGGGAACCTGTCAAGTACCGAAAGTTCCAGTGAGGCGTCAAGCGGAGCTCCGTTCTCTTGAAAGACCATTCGACAGAGTAGCCCATGTGCATGCTTGAGCGGCAACGGGGGTATGGATATAACTAATCAATTGCATTAATTAACCAGGCTGAATTACCAAGTATGGATTTACTCAGAAGTCTTGGGATGCTGGATACACAGATCGCAGAAAATGCTGAGAGAATGAGGAATTTGCTCTTATTTTTGCGAACTAATTGAAGCGAGGAGGAAATAAGGGGGACAATGTTCATGCTAGCGATAGCGTGTTTCCGGCCTTGTTGTCAAAGTGAGATATTCATGTCTTGACCGATGCATGCGAACTAATTCTCTACTAATATTGAGTCATGCACATTTAAACCTCAATACATCAAGTTATGATGAGTGCTGCCGAACCGTGTCTTATACCAAGAGTCTCTCATTACGACGACTTTTCAAAGATATTTGAGGCTTGGATAGATCTCTGTTTCTTTCGGAATAAGGATGCATATTGATCAAGCCGAAACAATTATTATTTACCGGGAAAATTTGCCCGGCATGGCGGGGTACGTAACGTGGGAAGCAAACGTGGTTGATGCAGCTTGTGATGAGCTATCCGAAATATCTATGTCTCTACAAGAGAATCCAAATCTTTATTTGCATATATCTTCGTGTTATTCTTTCATTTATTTCTGGAGTTTTTCGTCTTTCATTTGCAAATCCCAACAGTTCTTCGGATTCAAAACATCACTTTCTAAATATCTTGCCTCTAGGAAGATAATTTGTATTGGAGTAGTAACGTGTCGTTCAGAATTGCAAGTATGCATATCAATATTTTGGTAATGGTGGCCAGTCTTTGCACTGCGGGGCTTGCAAATTATCCATCGGATGATAATAAAGATGCTGTCGCCGATTATCCATTTGATCCAACCCAGGCTGGTGTACCGGACGTTGTATTGGATGCAAGTCAGGCGGCTGTAGTGTAAGTTCTCCATGATTCAATATCAATTGTTCCCTCCTCCAATTTGCTCTCTTTTCAACTCCGTCAAATGGCCTCTGACTGACACTCATATCTCAACACAGCTCTGGCATAGTCTCCAGTCTCTCTGCTCTCTCCACTGCCCTCGATATCCCTTCATCCCTTGCCTCCGAACTTTCCAACATTCCCACCTCGGCCTCATCCCTTGGATACTCTCCAACAGGGGTTTCGAAGCTAGATGAACAACTTTCCGGTACCAACAAACCGGACTGGTATACCTCATTGTCTCCAGACGCAAAATCTTATGTCGACAATGCTGTAAGCATACTAGATAGTGTGTACAGTCTCGAGAGTATCTTAACGACTGCCACGGTTTGGCAGACTACACCTATTGGAGTAGTAGGCGGTACGACGGCAACACCGCTTAGCACTTGGGAGTCAAAATGGGCGAGTAGTACAAAGTTCGATGATTGGGAGTCGTCCTGGACTAGTAGTACCGGTGCTAACAACTGGGGGTCGTCATGGGCGAGTAGTACCGGTGCTGACAATTGGGGGTCCTCATGGGCGAGCAGTACCGGGACTGACAATTGGGAATCAACATCGCCGAGTAGTACAAGTTCTAAGGCTGGGGAGTCAGTGTTTGCAAGTAGTACTGGCACTAAGGATAGCACGGCGGCGCAGACTACAGGACCGATTCAGGTGACTACTTCGAACGCGACGCCGCTTATGTGCAATTTGAGCCTAGGATTGGCTTTAGCTGTGGCCTTGGGGTTGATTTGCGCAATGTAAAGGAAGGAGGAGTAAGGTTGGGATGAGTACACATGTCATGAGGAGAAGGCAGCTTTTTCTTTCGTCTCTTGTTTTTTTATTGCTTTGAAGTCGGTAGCGATGAACAGGTAAGATTCTAATAGTGCAAAGCGAACTCTCTCTCTCTCTTTTTTGTGTTGTTCGTGCGTATGAAATGGCATGGTTGGTTCAATTTGGGTGCAGGATAGTTACGAGTCAATGTCTGAATCTCCTCAACAATAAATGTAATGCTGAAAACGAGAATAATCGTCAGCGGGATGATTACCGAATGCTACTATGATTTCTCTCTCTGATGCTTTTGCCCAAATATCATGGGGTACGTGATGATGCTTCGTAGTGGTGTTTTCTTGATATACGATAATCCTCTAACGAACCCCGCAAAACCGTTGAAACTCCAATGTAAATGGAAGAATTATGAACATAGGTAGACTTATTGTTCGCGCTAATAACCTTTCTAACAATCTCAGTTGTCAGCTGAAGATGATAGCATACTGTAGATCAATGAAATGGCATTCAAAGAAGAGTTATATCTCGAGGCAATGTTCTTCCAGACCAGATGTGCACATTTTTGTCTCAAGCTCCCGTCTTTCTTGAAGCCCGTGTAAATGTTGGTATTGCTCAACTCCTAAGAATCTCAACATTTTCGGCAGAGAAGTTGATCATATTCAAATGCTTTCTACTCAAAGATCCTTTGGGCAAGCTTTCTGGTCGTTCCAAATTCCCCCGCGATGTCTCGGATAAATACCGGCCGATAGCTGTCCGACATCACCACCCCACCTTTTCCATTACTATGGCTAGCAAGATTCGAGACTTCATTTAACCAAAAAGGACCAAACAAGCTCCAATACCTACGTGAATTAGGGATCTTTCACATTGGTGTTTACGACGCTTTGAACTTCACATCAATCTTAAAGCTTCAGAGGCGCAAAAATGGCAGCAGTAACTAATTCTGCTATATCAAGTGTGCCTACCAAGATAGAGGTAATGTTAACTTTGTGATTGCATTCCTGCTGCTCACTGACACTTCTTATTAGATTGTTGACAAACTAAAGGCAAGCAGCGGAAATGTTAGGTTAGTCTTTATTACTCCGTCAAAAACATTGATGCTGACACATTTCCATCAGTACCACATATGGTCTTTCAGACCAAGTCACTCTTCTTCAACATGATTCTGCATTTGCATCATTAGTTGGCGAAGCCCCGTCACATGCACTCCTATTTTCTACCGCTGGATCAACCAAAAACCCGTTCTTTCACGAAGCCTGTGTTTTGTTACCCGACCATGATGAACTCTATGTCACATCAAACCTCCTACAAGCTACCAGTTCCGCAAACTTCCCAACTATTCTGATATCTAGAATTAAGCTCCATCGCAATGACGACGGAAGCATCAAATCTGCCGAGTGGGCTAAAATGCGTCCACCACCAGGCATTGACATGCCGAATGGTGGTGTTAATTATCAAGATGGTATTCTATTTTGTGCTCAAGGGAATAGAAGCGCAGGCTCAGGTGGTATTTATCATATGCCCAGATCTTCACCTCCGAGACCTATGGTGACGAATTTTCATGGAAGACATTTCAATTCTGTAAATGATGTCATTGTGGCTAAAGACGGTAGCATTTGGTTCACAGATCCATGTTATGGATGGGAGCAAGATTTTCGATTAAAGCCTAAACTTCCTTGCCAAGTATATAGATTCGATCCTATTACGGGAGATATTAGGGTTGTGGCAGATGGCTTTGGTAGACCAAATGGAATTGCTTTCTCACCGGATGAGTCAGTGGTTTATATTACGGATACAGATCAAATCCATGGAGATGGAAACGAGGATTTAACGCGGTATGTTTCTTAATCTTATAATCATGGATCTTTCACTGATTTCGATTCAGTCCTGCAACAATCTATGCTTTTGATGTTCACATGACATCTGGCGCGCCTTTCCTCATAAACCGAAGAGTTTTCGCATATGCAGTTGATGGCTTCCCAGATGGCATCAAATGTGATGTTCACGGTAATGTATACTCCGGCTGTGGCGATGGTGTCGAGGTCTGGAATCCAGCCGGGACTTTAATCGGCACCATTTTAGTTCCTGGCGGCGTAGCAAACTTCTGCTTTGGAAAGGATGGAGAAGTATTCTTGTGTGCAGAACAAAAGTTTTGGAGATTACAGTTGGCAAGTACGACAAAAGGCGCGTTACTCGGTATTTAGTCAAGTTATTATTATGTTATTGGAGGATAAAAGAATCTGTATTTGAATAACATAGATGATTTTGAGTATTCATAAGTACTGTCGTGTCACAGATGAGTATTTCTCTAATGTATATCTTAATGATTCATATATCCTCCACTATTGCCCTCAATATACGGCATGAAGCCGACCCTCGTCTTGGTTTTCATAACCGTATACACACCGTATAAGACTTGGATAGAAATTCAATAACTACCTCTTGAGTCTTGAAACTTTGAACTTTTCTTAGAGCAACAGCCGTATTATTTGTACCTAAATCTTCACGACAATAACTTGAACCAATAATACTCAAAGACAAGCAGCGAACTATTAACCATGCCCACCACAGATATGAATTCACCCTCAAGATTCAAGAGATTTCTCTCTCCTCCTCTCAATTGGTCATTTGATGACATAGAGAGTCAACAAAGTCAGCAACCTGACATCCACAGCTTCCAAGACCCTTCTCGAGTACATCACAGTACCAATCATCCAAGATATCGAAATTCTAGTCGCTACGATGAAATCGAAACCCCCTACTCCTCCTCATCGTATACAGTCGAAGACCATGATATCCAAGATCCCAGCACCCAAAGCTTTACGCAAAATCCAAGACAGACACTCACTAACATGCCCACGCGAAGACCTCGCAGCACCAGTAATCCAGAACTTCAGTTTTCCATTCCCGGTGGTTTTATGCAAGAAGACTACCCTAAAAACCAGTCCGGAAGTCAAGATTCCTACTCCATTCCTCGAAGACGCCGTGAAGACCGTGAAATCGATCTGGAGGGTCGATATCCCTGGACTCAACCCCCGAGAAATCATGTAGAGTACGATTTAGACAACAGCTTCGCAGACAGATATCGCAGAGCAAGTGATACCCACGATCAAAATTCTAATCCCTACTTCGAACATCGCGTAAATGAATCACAAAGCCCATATTCAAATACTCAAGATGCACACCAAAACACAAATCCAGAACCAACTTCCGCGTCAACACAGAGACCGCGGCGTAGAATTCATTCAGAAAATGAATCCTCTCCAGCCGAACCTCTTTTTAATTCAAGAGAATACACCATCGACGATATTGAAAGTCAGCGTTTCAGAGCTCCAAAGCCCCCTGCTATTCCCATTGATCTTGACTTCTCAGGAGTTATACAGACGCTTCGAAGACCTATTGATTATCTCGGAGTAAACAAGGAGGAAACGAAGGAGATGTGGCAGTGTGTGCCGAATGAGGATTTGGAGGAGGGCATGGTATGTTTTAATTTCTTTCGCTTAATACTCTTATTTCTTGAGATATGGAATCTTCAAGACAATGCTAATTGGCAGACTTGGATAGTTGGGATGTTATGCCTGGAATCACGAGGATAAAGATGTTTGTGTTAGTTGTCGAAGGGTGAGGGCAAGGGAAGCGAGGTCGAGATTGGTGGCGTTGAAGAGGGCGTTGGGGTTTATAGGCTAGGATAATAGCTGGGAGAGTCGTGTATGGAGAGGAAATAATGGGTGAGCATAATGATCGATCAAATAGTTGATGTCTTCTTCATTTTTGCAGTTGCTCAGATCAGCAATTTGAAATGGCCAACTCTGTTCTTGGGAATTTCATACGAGATTCTACTATGCAGAAAATGATGATCGTTCCGAGTACCTGGTATATTGCACTTATCTCGATCTTCAGATTCTTCTCTTAGCCAAATTGATAAACGATTTTCGCTCACAAAATGTTCCATTTTACTCTCCTCCACGAGTGATTTTAGATCCACCTCTTCCATATAATAAGTAATAAGTTTCATGGACTACCGTTTTTAAGATACCAACAATGAACGCAGATTACCAACAAATATATGCAAGAAATATGATGACAACATAAACAAGGGTATGTATTTTATGCTCAATTTACAACTTCAACCAAATTCGTGTTTCTGTATCCTAGTGCGCTTTGCTGATGATGGCATATCATTGACTTCGTCATTACCATCGACTCCCAAGATAGTTCCGTCTGAATCGACAGTGTCGTCCGAATCATCCGAGAATTCCTCAATTGGGCGTTTCCGATCGATGCCAGTATTCTTGGAGCTCACAATGACCGTGAACCCGCGACATGCCGTGTCGGCTTCGATGATTCTATCGAAGTAGGGCTTCATATCGGCATTCGTGCTACTCTCTGAGAGACTCGGAACGAAAGCCCCAAGATAGATCAAAACATGAGTG
Source organism: Botrytis galanthina (assembly GCA_004916875.1). NCBI lineage: Eukaryota > Fungi > Ascomycota > Leotiomycetes > Helotiales > Sclerotiniaceae > Botrytis > Botrytis galanthina. The sequence continues at coordinate 61,476 of PQXL01000075.1, forward strand.
GATAGGTTGATAAGTGATTGTTCGTAATCTTTATCAAGACTCATTCCTTTCCACTGAGAGTAAATATTCTCCATGACGGTATATCGAGCGATTATGCTAGCAATTTCGCTCATTTCTGTGATAATCCTGATTTGGGAATCAGCTGTCCAGTTTCTACCATGCGAAAGCAAGTTCTGTAAAAATTAATTAGCTTAATATTGTCGATTGATATGAATCAACACACCTCAACGGCACCCAAAAGGCATGCCCATGCAATAGCTCCAATTTTAAGGCCGATTGTCTCTTCCATCACGGCTAGAACATCAAGTATTTTCTGGATAGAGCTAGCAGCACGCGGAAACATTTGACGGCGTAGAGCAATCCTCTCTTTGTAGAGAGTTGCAGACCAATCTAAATTGGCAACAAGCGGAATAGATCCTGCTTCTGAAGTAGTGTAAACGCGCTGCCATTTCAAGTAATGCTCTAGATTACTCCATATGACAGCATCAAATGACTTTACATTTATGAAACTCCTGACCCAAAATCCACCTGGACCCTTGTTAGAAACTTCATTCTGGAAATGGATAGTAGAGTCGTTATTCGATTTATCAATTTTTGGTAACTTAAAACCTTGTCTCGACATATCATCAGTATAATCTGGGGGCAATTCCATACGTCCGCGAGGTTCGCTCTTGCCACAAGGCGATATAGACGGATCATAAGGCTGTCCATCTCTTTCATAGGTTTCTTGTGATGCTTGATTTAGCATTTGAATCTCTTGAGGCTGTGATTTGGGTAACAGATCTTCATTTCCAAGCCCATAGAGTCCCGATGGTATGTTAGCCGAGATTTCCTTGCTTTGGCAGGCATCAAAATTATGCCATCGCCTGCAATCTACCCCAGTAACTCTTTCGGTGACTCCGAGACGTCGATAGGGAGACAACCGAAACCTTTGTTGCTGCTGTTGTTGCTGTTGCATTTGAATTGGCATGGATGTCTCAGCCTGTCGAGTTGGTGCCACTGAATTTGATGGTAGCATCGAATTCTGAATCCGCTGCATCTGTTGTGTCAATGCTAACCTGTCTTTATTCTCTTCCTCGGTAAGTATAAGATGCCTCTGGTAATCCCGGTACGCGAACTCATTGTCAGGTATATCTAGTTTGGGAGGCGGACCTCCCAAACCTGCCTGATGAGATATTTTTAGTGATCGATGGTAGCTATTTTGCTGCTCCCGTTTTGCTATTTCCAACCTCCTGTTATCCTGGTCCTCGAGAAGTCTGAGCTGTATTTCATGACTTGGCAAGTCAAGCTTTCGAGGGAGACCTGGTTATATTAGCTAAACACATGTACATATTGGATTTCATATTAACCTACATTTTGAAGGATCCGGGTTGTTGGTTTGAGTAGAGGTGTATCCAATTGGTGTAATTGGCATGTCAATACTATCAGGACCGACATTTGAAGGAACTTGTGAGGATGAATTGGCTTGTTCCGTAAAATTAGTATTGTAATCATGACGATCTTTGACATCAAAACTTTCCAATGCAGTATATTTGGGTGAACTCTGGGTCATCTTCTTTTCATCTGTAAGGAGAAAATCATTGACGACCGCAGACTCGTCCTTAAATGTGGAGTCATTTGGAAATTTCTCACTTCCTGCAAAAGACAAAAAAATTGTATCAGCCTCGATTGGAGAGCTATCGGCTTCTATAAAACTGTAGACTGGGCTCGCCGGGGAATAAGCCGGAGATTCAGCGTAGCCATCGACTTCCTCCATTCGAGGCCCATTATCGCCAAATCCGCCAAAATATGTTTCCCTTCCCATCGAAGAACCCAACACTGCATCAATTTGATGATTTTGACTCTTCGCACTATCGCTCTCTACAGGAATGTGTTCCGGAGACGCAGGAGAGTGTGCGGCAGAAGGGATGTAGCCCATTTCAGGCATGGAGTCAAGTAGATCAGATATTTCACAGGACGATTCGCGCTCTAATGCCTCATAGTATTCGTATTGACTTGTGGATCCTCCCTGGTATCCGTGACACCCTTTGCCATTCTCTATTTCCTGAGGCTTGTTCTCGACGTTTGGGTGAGACGAGGTTTCTGCTTGATCGGTAGGCCCAGTTCTTTCCGAAATATTGCTCGGAACTGGCAGATGCTTGGCCCATTCCTCAGCATCCAAGGTATTCATGTTGAAATGCTTCATCGCTGAAAGAGCCATTTCATTTCTCCAGCTCTTGAGAGGTTTTGAAACTGAAGCATCTAGTTCATGGCTCCCATCTGCTGAAAATGAAGGTTTGCCATGTCCATCGGATACCATTACAGGCCGTGGTATCACAGGTACATGGCTAAGATCTTCTGGTTCCAGGAAACTCTCCACTTGTTCTGAAATTTCGACATGTTAGACCATGTTCAAAAAAACACTCTACACATCACATATTGCAAAGCTTGGGGGGTTGAAGGTTAAAAACTTACTCATTTGCTCATCTGTCGGTTTTACGTCGCCATCTCTTAGGCTAGAATCTTTCTCCAATGGACCATAAGCACAATAATCTTCCAGTCTATCACCACCACCTGATTGGCTGGTACATTGATCGCAAGGCTCCTTTCCATCACATTCTCGCTTCTTCTTTCTGCATTCATTACAAGCCCTAGCAATCGGATATCTCGTCCCTTGTAAAGTTGTGGGTTGTGGTAGTGACAATGATGGTGATGACAGCGCATGAGATGGGTCAGCAGGTGTCAAACTTCGCTGTGTTTCTGAATCCTGTGAGTTCTGATTCTGATATGATAAGGCGCTGTGGAACGAATCTACAGACTGGTTGGCTTGAGTGTTTAGGATTGGCGGCATGCTATTTGGCACCACTGCCATTGAGATGAATGAGGATGTAGAAAAGCTGGTTGTACCGGGCATTCTAGTGGTCGGGGGACTAACACAGGTTGTCGATGTAGCCGATGTACTTAAAGTAGAGCTTGAACCCCCCGAAACTAAAGATGCGCTTGATGGTAACAAAGATTTTGACCCCGAAGAGGATCCAGTAGTATCCTTCATCGACATGCCAGCCAATTTTAGTCTCGTATCCTCCACTTGCATGCGTGTCTCTGTTGATAGACCATGTCTGTTCGGGCCTCCAATCAAACTGGGGTTGTTTATACCCAAAGAGTCCATCATATTATCAGCTCTCAGTGCACTCAACACACTCAATGTACCCATCAGACTCAACTTTAAGTCGCGAAGTCTCGCCAACAACTTCATAATCTCCTTCTCTTTATACAGCCATTTAATTTTGGCTAAAACACTACCACTCCTCAATTTCCGAATGATTCGATCGATCTTCGTGCATATCGTCGCACAATCCCCAATAATTTTAGCTGTAAGCCTGTACACCTGATCTGCGTAGCGACCATCTTTACCGTGAAGTAATGTAGATAACAGATGAAGCTCATCTGAAAAAGTTTCAAGATCCCTTGCTAAATCCTTGATATCAGAAGGGGCATTGGATAGAGCTTCTCCCACTTCGTAGAGAGTTTTTGAGATCGTGTAGACAGTTCCGGCAAGTTGAAGAATGCTCGCTATTCCACCGATTACTTCAAGAGCCATGATGGTGAGCCCGTCAGGCTGTCCAAACCTCGGAAGCTTCCCAATTACATGGAATAAAGACTTGCCCAGGTGGTAATCAATGCTTGTTCGCGCAAAAATTTGTTCGTAATATTTTCCGCTTATGAAATAGAAGTCAACGTTGGCACTCAACAGATGATAATGCTGAGCCCCCTTCTCTCCTGCAGGTCATCCTCATATGGTCCATTTTTGGATCCATCCTGGCGATACTACATGGCTATTGGAGAAACCCTAACAAGCCTCCCCATTCAAGGTCAAGAAGTAACCATTGGCACAACAATTAAATGATCGTTCGAATAGTTCACATAAGGAAATTTAACCACTTAATATCGTCCTCTTTAGCAATTCTCTAGAGCGATAGTTTATTTCGCATCCCTTTCTGATACACGGAAAGTTCAGAGGCCGACGCTAAGCCTTGACGCAACGCTAGCTTCGTTTTACCCAGGCTATATTCCAGAAGCCTCTAGACTTGCATTCATAATCAGCCTCGCCATCGTCACTAATCCATTTCCCATCTTAACACCTACACGTCTTAACCCCGCCCATAGGACGACACATTGGAAGCCTATTCGAGGTGCTTATATATTCCCATCCTTCATCATGGCCTCCTCATCAAGATCAGAAACTCCAGAAGATACATCCTTCAGTACCATGGACGAAAAAGACCCAACATTAATCGGTGTACATTGCCAATACGAATACTGCAATCAACTAGATTTCCTCCCATTTCATTGTGAATCATGTCGCGGAACATTTTGTCTCGACCATCGTACAGAAACGAGTCATCATTGTTCGAAACCTGGAGAATGGGCAGCCAGACGTCGGCTAGCCAATCAATCTAAACGTTCTTTGGGCGAAGGGAAAATGATGGCAGATGTTGAAAAGCCATGCGCATCGCCGACTTGTAAGACGACGATTGGAACGAGTTTATCGACAGGTGTACATTGTTCTATATGTAATCGGGACTATTGTCTCAAACATCGATTGGGGGAAGACCACGATTGTAAAAACCTCGTACCCATTGGGGCAAGAGTTGGCAGATTTAATGAACAACAAACAAGTGCAAAATTGGCCTTTGGAAAATTAAGGGCTTGGGGAGCGGCACAAAAAGCAAAAGTCGCATCAACTCGAGTCCTACCTGCGCCGAAACCTTCATCCGCAGCTGCGAGATTGGTAGCCGTCAACCAACTCAAAAAGACGGCAAAAGGAGATGCAAAGGTACCTCCGGAAAAGAGAGTGTACATAAATGTGGACGCGGAAGCTGCGACAACGACTTCGAAATTTCCTACTGGTGCTTTCTTTTACTCAAAAGATTGGGTAATGGGTCGAGTTTTGGACGCAGCGGCAAAGGCACTTCAAGTAGAAAACGTTAATAATCAGGGAATGGATGAGAAAGACAAGCTTAGAATCTTTCACGTAGAAGCTGGAAGACTTTTAGAATTCAACGAGAAGGTTGGAGATGCTTTGGTGAGCGGCAATCGTATAGTATTGCTCAGGGGAGTTGGACCTGCTGTGCCTGATCTTATTCAGGCATAATCTTCTTTTATATATGGAGTTTTCTAAATTTGGAGAACGGGATTTATGCGAGTCATTTGGGTGATACCATGATATAACTTACAGGAATTGCATAGGATGCATAGGATAGGAGTTGGGGTATTCTGAAGCTTTGCATATTAGCGTTCATCAGAACATTATAGATTACAGCAGTCCATTTTGTAATTACAAACGATCACTTTCCTTCAAATTTCTGGACATCCTAGATTCGATGAACTTTTTGAAAAGTCACAACATGCTAGTGCATGCTATAACAGAGTAAGCTGCGCGTCTTATCAATATCATATCCCCCAAGTCGCAGATAGTGGCCGGATGACTCATTATGATTCTGAGAAACAATCCAGCATAAATTGTTCCGTCTACCTCTTATTGTCACCTATTCTCCACATGCTATTTCCATATATCCAATTCTGACATTATCCATCATCCATCATCCATCAAGCCCCCACTCACTTCCTCGCGCTCCCTCCAAACTCCAACCCCCAACCCCAACCCACCACAATGTCCCACCCCCCTCCTCCCCACAAACTCTCCATCCAACTTCCCCCCCGTCGCCACCTCCACACCTGGGATCGCCATCTCCCCGCTACCTCCCAACCGCACTCCTCCACCTCCTCCATCCCCATCTTCAAAGACTCATGCACCGTGCGCGAACAAGTTTACGTGCACGAACAACGCGCCGTACCACTCATCCACCACCTCGACAACGACGATGCGCGCTCCGTGCATTTCGTCATCTACGCGCCTGGTTCCCCCGCAGAAGATTCCCCATTCCCCTACATCCCAGTAGGAACACTCCGGCTGCTGCCCTATCCAGATACTCTGCGTCCGCTCCCCCACACCCGCATTACTGCCGGATCGCCCACCGAAGAAATTCCTCCCTCCTCCACATTTTTTTTCCAGCCCTCTCCTACGTATAGAGTTAATCCCGCGTCTACTCTGCACGATGGCATCGAGCCTTATGTGCGACTTGGTCGATTGGCTGTTTTGAAGGAGTATCGCGGGAAAGGGTATGCAGATCTGTTGATCCAGGCTGCTTTGAAATGGGCGGGGGAGAATCCGAGGTTTTCGGAAGAGGCGTTGAGTGAGGAGGAGAAAGGGACGGTACCGGAGTGGAAGGGTTTAGTGTGTTTGTATGCTAGGGATGTAGCGGTGAGGACGTGGGAACGGAATGGATTTGTGGTGGATGAGGGGATGGGGAGTTGGTGGGAGGTGGGTGTTAGGATTTTGGGGATGGTGAAGAGGGTGGATGTGAGGGTGGATGGTGAGGAGGTGTAATTAAGGGGATAAGTGTCATGCTTTTTTTCATGAGTAGATGTGCGACTTTATTCTCAGCTACATATAATTACTCTGTAAATAATGTACTTGGTAAATTTCTCTACATAAAAATACATGTCCAAAGGTAGGTAGAATAGTATCTTCCATGAACCCTCAAGATGTTAGAGAAGTCATATAGCTTCACTCGACCCACACTTGGTCTAGATTGTTTAATATACAGTTACCATCCATACCAGAAGATTACGGTCGAATTCATCATCGTCCTCTTTCTCTCCCCACCCTAACCTTCCGCTCTGAAGCGTAGCAACATCGCCATGTCGAGCGCAACTCCCCAAGTCCCGAATCGCATTAGCGTATCTGCTGCACTTTTAAATAATGACCTCGACACCCCTTTTACTTTTGGTCTTCCCGGGTCTACGTTCTTTCCCTTGCCACTTAATCCCTCAATATCTTCTTCGTCCATCAATTCACTCCCCAATATCTCCAGGAATGCGTCATCTGCCGTATTTTTGTGTCCTCTCAGTCTCTTCATCAGATTATCTTTTTGCTTTTTATCCGCAACTTGTGCGAAAGCCCAAAGAATGACATGGGTCATCATTAATAATGAGGCTCCGTAAACCCCTGTATCTACCATATCGCTTTTTGTTCCCTTGGGTGCCTCGCTTGCTTTTTCTCGGCCTGTCACATCCACATTAAGATCTCTATTTGATTCCATAATTGCAGTAGCGGCTCGGACGGCTACATCAATAGCTAATTCTGGATCTTCTTGTGCCCACAATCTCAATCTTTCTAGAGCATGCACAATACCCGTCTGACTCGACTTTCCAATCGCATTTAATAGATCGGTAAAAGGAATATGGAGGAAAAGACTTGTAATGTGGTGCTGGACAACACAGATATGGTGGAAAATATGAGATGTGGAATGGGGGATAGTCAAATGAGGCCGTAAATAAGTTTTGGAAAAGCGGTTAAGCGTGTCTGAATTTCCATTAGTTCAGTTGTAGGTATGGGGAAATGGGATATATAATACACCAACGTACAGGCTAGTTCTTGTCTCCTCGCAGAAACGCGGGATCTGAGGGCCTGTGAAAGAGATGAAGAAGGATGATGACCGGGTGGATTTTCGTAGATTTCTGGTGAGATCTGGCTGTTGATGAATTTGCTAGCAACTAAAGATTCTTGTGAGGCATCGAATATCTGACGTTGAATTTCGAGCAGAACAAGGAATGCGGTATATGAATTAAGATTTGGCAATGGAAGGTGGTGGGGTTGAAATATAGGCTCCTCTCCTGTCAAGAAATGACCCGAGGGGGGTATAGACGGGGACGGGGTGGGAGAAAAAAGAAAAGGTCCTATAGCAGCTGCAAACGATAAAGACTGCGGTACCTTCGCAGATCCAAGCGCGAAATTCCAATCGCTGGCAGAAGAGGCACACCAAAAGACTTCATCGCAAGGACAGCTGACATCTACCAATTCACCAATTGTCATTGCTGACGATTGGTTCCAAAGCGCGGAGAATTGGCGATCAGTTGCATAGACAACCCAGTAAAGCCTATTAAGAGATTCTTCGTCGATCCATCGTTTCCATCGAACTTCTGGATCTTTTAAAGTTTGATCTGCAGGCGAATATCTAGCTGGCAAATTCGACTTTTCACTCTCGTATAAACGACGCATATGGGAGACAGCATGCCCTTTGAAAGACTCAGATACGCTGAATGCACGCTTGTTTCCACACCATAATCCCATGTGGATGAGTAAGGCTTCGGTAAAAATAGTCATAGGATTTCGAATTAAGCTCATATCTAGACGAATAGCAGCAAGCAAGTGCCAACCGATAACTTCAATCAAAACGATAGCTAGCCGTCTTCCATTCTTAACCTGGCTATAAGTAGATCCGATAATCATCATGGCAGATAATAGTGGCGGAGAAAGTTGATTGGTATCCACGGTAGGGTGATGCAGCACAGGTGCTTGATGTGAGAAATGCTTAAAGTAAAGTCCAATGAAGATATTGACCACATATAATGGTGGCATTGTAAAAAGTGGTTTTCTATGAGGAACTTCATGAACAGGAGATATCAAGAAATCTCGTATTTTGTAATATGTCGACTCTGAAATATCGTATCTTGGGTTATGGTCTTGAAACAAAGGATGATCAAATGGCAGATCAATCGGATCAGCTTCCAAAATTGCAGTTGGATCCAAGTTAGGATTCCATGAAGAAGGCCATTTATCTTCACCCCAGGGTAAATTTGGGGGTGAAGAAAAGCTTGCAACACTTGCAGATTGTGTTGGCCCAGGTTCCAAGATGTCATTTTTAGGTTGATGGTATTCAAAATGAGGCTCGCTAGTTGGCACTGTAGAAGTTGGACCCGAATTGTCCAGTTTAATATTGCTAAAATGTTGCTGTATAGAATCTGAGACAGGAACATTTTGATTGAAAAGCTTCCCAGTATGTTCCCATTCGTTCCCAGTTTCAACCATGGTAGCATATAATTCGTTAGAAACCCACGCATTTCCCATTGGGTGATTCTCCGGTTGCAAATAGGAAGTATGACTGAAAGGTATCTGATAAGAATATCCCACTATACCAAGAGGATTCGCAGGAAACTGGTAATCTAACGTTGTGTCTTGGTATGGATCTCGGTATTGCTGCGTGAAAGTCTCCTGGGGTAAAAAACCAAGTACTGGCATTGATTGGGATACATTGTTGCTGATATTTACTTGTTGGCTTGCCCCAAATGATCTAGGCGCCGCTTCGAGGAACGGTACATTTATCCCAGTAGGCTCTTGAAAGGAAGTTGAGTAATTTGCCGTTGCTGTTTCCGTCGGAAATGATGGGCCACTTTGCATTGGAGACAGATGAGCTGATTCTGATCGACTTGTAGGCGTCCAATTGAAGTTTTCAAGGTTGTCGTGGCCTTCAGGATCCTCAGAAGTCTTCCTTCGTTTCACCGATCCTCTTCGGCCTTCAGACTTTGGTTCTTTTTTGTCCCATCGTTCATGACCGGCTTCATGCCTTTTTAGTAAATCACTCCGAGTAAAAGTCTTTTCACATATTTGACAAATGTGAGTCCGAGGAACATCATCTATGAGGTTATTTTGTTAGCGGTGAATAAGCTTTTTAGTGTCCGAGGTTCATTCTGATCTATGCTCACTTACGGGTTTTCATGTGACGACTCAAATTCTCGCGCCTATTGAAGGATTTAGGACACTGACTACAACCAAAAGAGGAAGCTGGCATGGCCAGGTTGCTTTTCCGAGGAATTGAAGCTTCGGCATCCATAATTGCTGAGTCGGAAGTGGAATCTGACTGAAGACTCGAGTGGACACCGCGTGTTGAAGGGTGGACATTATCAGACATACTTGAGTAGACGGAAGAATGTTCAACCAACGGCGGCGACCCAGTGTATATTTGAACAAAATAGTATATATCGACGAAATACAACAAGAAGAGGCCTAGACCCTGCTCAGCAGCTTAGAAAGCGTGGCCGCATTGACCAAGATCACAAGTGAAAGCCTACCTATCACGCCTGTGAACGTTTAAAGTTCAAGCGCACGTCCAATAAACGATTTTCAACTGTGTGAGACAGGTGTTACATGAGAAAGTTGAGAGCTTCCCCCAATTATAGATTCGCTACCATATATGAAAGCAAGTTACCCATGCGAGCAGAAAGTGATCTAAACCCTAAGAAACTCTGTTTCTTTGCTTGCCCCTCCTGCCCAACAAGGAGTAGCAGTCGATCAGTAATGGCACTGACCTTGAAACCCTCCCACCTGCAAGTCCCTTGCCTGGGAGAGACTAATTTGTATGATCCGGAACCTCCGCAATCCTTAAATTAGAACCATAAACCCTTAAGCAAAACTCCGTTCAAACCGTCCAATTTATCTTCAGTGATTGCGAGAAATTTTAAGTGGCTTTTGTCCTAAAGAATGTATTGCTTGCGAGGGCTTGCTCCTACCGCACCTCTCACCAGTAGGTGTCCGGTAAAATTACCACAAAGTGGCTACCTCCAACCTTAAATAGATTACCATGTCGAAATATCCACTTTTCGGCTTGCAACCCTATGTCACCTTGCACTAGTATGTTCTATCTCTTATGATCACATCTCAGCGTAGCCACCCTTTAGCCTTGATCCCGCCAGACCGTCATCAGTCGCGGCATGCATTCAGAGCGTGCCGTACGGAGAGATTCCCAATGCGGTTCTTCTTCCCACACACCACCCTTGAATGTATTGTTCGTCTGAGATGTGTCATATTTCCCCGCAAGCCATCAGGTCATCGTCTATCGTGCTTGGTGTAACCCTTCCTTGAAAAGCCGCGGTGACGTTGTGGGCTGTGCAAGAAAGTTGAGTTGAACCCCAAGCATTTTCTGAAGAATTGAAGGCTTGGAAAACGATTTCGTGCGATATAGGGATGCTTCGGAATTAACTAGTGGGAGTGGGAGCCGATCCGAATCTGCTGGTGCTCTATTAGAGTTCACTTTGATTCAAGCTCGCCCTGTTTACATGGCATGGCATTATGCCTGCCATGATCCAAGGATTGGCAGATGCCCAATGATCGGTCAATTCGGGGGGGATGCCTCGCCGGCAGATGCCCTCATGCTGCACGACCGGCAGAAGTGCAAGGAGGATAGAATTGCTCGAGCATGGTTGAGATAAGCAATCTGCAGATCTGAATCAAATCTATTTTTTGCCTGTCAAGGTTTGAAATAAAGTATGAAAGAACTGGTGCTCAATGATTGTACACGACCCCATTTGTTCGATCGTAAAATGGAATATAAAGCTAGTCTGCATAATATTAGATATGAAGAGTATTTATTCTTGGGTTGCTTTCTTCAAGATCAATCCTTGGGTATCGACTTGGCATCAATTACATAGCCCCTGATAGGCGGGCTGGGGACACATCTCGGTTACCGTACTTTATGAGATCTCACGGTAATTAGACTCCGGTCCCTTGCGGATGCTCCATTCAACATCATATCATGTCTGCTTGCCTGAAGAGAATGATCGACCCTTATGCGAAATCTTCTTTTCCACCTACTCATAAAGAGACTTTTCGTTCTTACCACTTCTTGATCTGGTCAATGGGTCCTGATTCTTGACTTGAGGTATGGACAAGTGCACAGCTTGCACATGTGACTGATTTGGATCCGCCCGAAGAGATAGCAAGCCTGGCGATGTGGGACGCAACGACGGTTCTTATACTGATTTGGATGAAGAATCATTCTCCTCCACTTGCCAATGGGTTGGCATTTGGATGAGGGTTTACTGCGCTCGATTGATAATCATGGCTTGGGCTCGAAGACTTGCACTCCGCCTCCTCCGATGACGATACCCGATACCTACGCGCATCACATACATACATACATACATACATACATACATCCTAAAGCCGTTTGTAATGCCGGCGTCTCCACGCATAGTCATGCACTTGCCGTTGCCGGAGTAGAATTATCAGTTGCAAATATCAACAAGGACTCACCGATGCTTCGACTATATATGCCAATTAATCTTCTACCGTAGCAAAGTCAAAAGTAAAATGGTGTGGGAATGGCCAAGTATATCTTGGCAAAGTCACCTCGAGCTACTTATCTAGTCATAGACCTCAAGGGAAATCTATTAGAGGAAGGTATGAAGAGGTAGAGGCGATGAAGATGCTCACATTTCCTCAGCTAGGTAGGCGAAACATGCTTGTTGGCCTTGTGATGAGCAGGCTATGTCAAATCTAGAACTGTAAAAAGTGGCTAGGTAAAACTGCAAGTGAAGTCTGAGTGAGATTATCCTCAGGAGAATGTAAAAGACTCATCATCGATGTGCTTCAGATTCAAAGTTATTCAAGCAAGCTGCTAGAGTCGCTCCAATCGGATCTCACCCTCTCGACGTACACGTCGTATATGTCAAATTGAGGTTTTGGTTGGTGTATACATCTTTCCAATCCGGGATAGTATTAATACATTTGAGACGGTACTCTTTGAATCATACATTCGGGGAAGAGAGTGAGGCTTCCGATGTTAGTTTGTCATTTATTTCTTTCCTCTCTCTTCTTCTCCCTGTCAGGAGTGAAAGTGTACCTTTGAGGGGGGAAAGGGGGGGTGGGGGATAGAATCCAATCACGCTAATGGAAATCCTCCCACTAAGTTTTTCCTTCCACCAGCTTCGTGCAATTATTCCAACACTTTCGATTCTCAACCACAATAATTCCGGTGAGTTTTACAACACCTGAAATGCTCATTTCTCTTCATTGTATCAACCTTTTCCATCTTAATTCTGCAATACAATCTTTTCGTTCATTTCTCCTGATTGTTGACCAGTCGGGCTTCACAGTGAAACATTCTGCTTTCCTAGTGCATTCTGTCCATCAAAAAACCTCATTGATTGAGTTTTGATTCGCATGCAGTATTTTACACCTTTATCTGTCCATTCTTGCAGGGCTTCTTTCTTCCCTCCCATTGTTCTCGCGTTTTCCGTCTAGAAATCTCCCCTCCCCTCCAGTGGTTTGGTTTCCTTTCGAAGGTCTTGCGATACTCCTGTCATCATTGAGATCCTTCGCCAAGTCAATACCTCTCAAAACTCGGAAATCCATCAAGTCTTTCTCTATGACTTCTTCCATCCACATGTCGCATTTCTAATTCAGCTCATACGAAGAAGCGCGTCTGATATTCCGACTGAGCACTGCAAAATACTGCCGCTTCTTGTGATAAACACGGTTTGCTCGCAGCTCTACCTGGAAGAGACCTGTTAGAAACTAACAATAATATTAGTATTTTCAACGCATCTACCCGGCTAGTTCAACCTGGTGTTGTCGCGTGCAGACTCACAATGGCTCCTACTTGTTACACCTGCAAAATCACCTTTCAAGCCAATTCGCATATGATATCGCACTGCCGAGTAACTGGACACATTCAAGGCTGGGTCTGTGGCAATTGCGATAAACCCTTTCAGGATGAAGAGGCGAGAAGACAGCATGTTCAGGCCAAGCACCCACAGGGGAAGCGCCCATTCCCGTGTTCTCATTGTACCGAGTCTTTCCGTACCGAGGACGCAAGAAAAAAACATACCGAGGCCAAGCATCAGTTCCAATGCTCTCATTGCAAAGATGCCTTCAATTCCGCAGACGGTCTAAAACAACACAATTTCATCAAACATTATTTTCCTTGTCAATTCGACGATTGCGACTCAGTCTTCAGTACAGAGCAGCTTCTAAACAACCATAAAGAAAACAAACACAAGTTCAGGTGTAATAAGTGCAACAAAGATTTTCAATCCCAGGGCCCTCTCGATAAGCACGATACGGAGTTCCACCGCTCTTTTAGTTGCAATTCTTGCGGCAAAGATTTTAAATTGGAGGTTGCGCTAGAACAGCACATAAAGTCTTCGGCTCATTCGCAGACCTGTCCAAAATGTAGCAAATCGTTTTCATCTTATGCTAGTCTTCAACAACACACTACCACAGAACATCTATGGAAATGCAATCAATGTCAACTCACATTTGACAGTCGAAACCACCTTGTCCTACATCATACCTACAAACACTTAATGGTCAAATGTTCCATCTGCTACGCCAAGTTCAATCACACTGCAGAGCTACATAAACATAGGTCAGAGCATCATTCTTTTCAGTGTGAGTACTGCCCAGTTCAGCCATTTGCAACATATGCCCTTCTAAAAGAACACGAATCCTCATCGCACAACTTCAAATGCTCGGTATGTCCCAAAAACTTCAAACTCCAGGTTGAGCGAAACAGCCATTACGAACAAGTGCATACTCATTTCTGCACCCAATGTGGCTTAAGTTTCGACAGTTTGGTTCTCTTGAATCTTCATAGACTCTGCCATCAAGTCTCCTGTCCGTCTTGTCAGATGAAGTTTGATGATAAGGCAGCGTATGAGTCGCACGACAGAGACGCACATCAACTCAAGTGCCCTAAGTGTTCCAAATTATTCAAGAATACTCGCGATTTCTTTAACCACGCCATCACTCATGCCTCTATCTCCGAAGAGTCAGCGGCTACCCCTCAAGTTATTGGACTAAATGAGAATTTGGATTGTAAATATCAACTCAAGTGCTTCAAATCGGGCTGTCATTATCAGTCTAGCACTCTTAATGCGTTTCGCCACCACTTTCATACTTGCAACATGGTTAGGTGTGATGCGTGTGATGGATTTTTTGACCAACAACAGGACCCGCAACTTCAAGCACATAAAGCCAGGGTGCATACCTCAAGACCATGTTTCGGCTGTGTCCAATGTACTCAAACCTTTCCAACATCCGATGCAGCTGCCGCACATTACGCAACTGAGCATGCATTCATCTGCGAAGCTTGTCCTGGAACATTCTTCATCAATTCTACTACCCGGGAAAGACATTTCATTACATGCGGTAATCGTTTTGAGACGTCTGATTCCGGTGAAAGTTTCCAGACCTCGCGAACAGAGTTCTCGCCCCTCATGCAGCGAAGAGGATTCCTACCAGCCATCAGAGTCCCTCCCTCTTCAGCCGAACCATTGGCTCAATTTCATGAGGAACCTTTATCTCCAACCCAACCACTAATTCGAATCTATAGAAAGCCTGAGATCGAGAGAATCAATGCTGCACAAGAACTCGCCCGAAAAATCCTTGCAGAAGCCAACGCATACCCACAAGCAACACACTCGTGCCAGAGATGCTCGCCTCTTATGGAAATCTAAGCGTAACTTTGAACCCTGTGGTCTGACTGACTTGTTGTTGCTTCTGTAATTTTAAAACAGGTGGATTTGAGATGTACTTGCTTTTCGAGAAGTCTGATATAAGGTGCCGCTTTCAAACGAATGTTAGGATAATGATCACCGTGTATTTGGGAATTTTATATGGAAGGGTTAACGCACGAAGTGACGAATTTTCTTTTTTATGATATCTCTGTGTCAGTTATTGAGAAACTAATACTGGGAATGTTTAGCTCTGTAAGCTGTGGATATCTATGAGTATGGAAGAGAAATGATTTGATCGGATGGGGATTCTCAAATTTCCGAGTCTTTACGTTTGCGAACAAGGGATAGTCTCTACGGTATATATGTCTCTCTAACGCACTTAATATTCAGTTTTAATCAAGAGTTAATTTGATCATTATTTTTCTACATGCTATGATGCTCTGCTCTCTCGAACCCTCAATTCTTCAACTGCAGTAAGGAAATGGTAGAGTACTACGAAAAGTCCAACATTCTGGCTTTTGACTTCTCAATATTTTGTTTCTTTTATATTCATGTTCCTTTTACAACCAGCGTAGTACAAAGGTATGTAACTCAAGTTCCTCTCCTGTGCTAACCGTCTTCCATTTGCTCCCGCAAGTCAGGGACTTTGTATACACAATCACATATACTTGTACACTGTTCTTTTTATATCTCATTTAATCACAAAAAGTCAATACTTCGCATGAAATTCGAGTTTAACAAGGTCCTGAGAAGTGAATAAGTTGAACCGACGTTCAAACTTAGCCAATCTATCCATCGTTCACCCAGCCACTCATCCACGCCCCAAACATCAGTTTTGCATTACATACAACACAATACAAGATATTATAAATCTTACGAAACCACGAGTCATTCAGCGCAAACTCAAATTTCCCAGATCCTTCAAGATTCTCAACAGTGTATAATCTAAACTCTCCGAGTATGTGCGGAAGACTTGGTATTGTAATTGACTATCAGAATCTTCATTTGAAAGAGTGGGGACATGTCATAACCAGATAATGTTATGGCTATGGACATTTCCTTGAAATTTACCTTGACAATGATGACTCGAAAAGATGAGAAATGTTCTGGCTACTCATATAATGACTGTTTTGATTGATGATTGAGAATTTAGGTTTGGGAATGACTGGACACTGGAGTTTGATGTGCTTAAAAGGGGCGGCTGGGTTCCTTTTGGCTTTTTTCTTGCTTCTCTTTTTCCTTATCAAATATTGCAGAGTAAGAGGAAAAGCTACAGAAAGATTCTTTACTACATTAACAGATGTACCAAGACGATATGAGCTCATCTGAAGGAAGTTCAATGGACGGTGTTCCTGAACCTCCAAAACCCACGGCAGAACTTTCCCATCTCGAGCATGGAGTTAAGAACTTCTCAAGAACAAACCCTTGCGATGCAGCTGATTCTCCTTTAAACACCGATCGCATATCCAAACACGTAACCTTTCTCAACACACCTATCAACCACATCATCCCCAGCACTCACGGTCAAATCTCCCAGTTTCTCACGAACAGTTCTCAAGAATCCTCAACGAACCATCCTTCCAGAATTTCGCAGACAGACAATGGTCTAGACAACTCAGAAGACTCACTCGAAGAAAATCCCCCTCATCTCACCATCTACACCAGCTACGCAAGCACAGGAAAACTATTCTTCAAAAGCAACATCGACTGGAATGGTCTCGCCCAAGCCCACCAAACTCCCGAACTCGAGGCCATCATTACATTTCTCAATCGCCACGAACACTATCCCCACCTCTATCCCGATGAATCCCTCCCATTCCTCCACACCAACAACGAATCATCTCAATCCGAGTCCGACACCTTCAAAACATTCTTCAACGCGCTCGAAAAATCTTTCCCCCAACACGATTTCGAAACTCTCCAAAGAGCAATCGATATCATCGCACTGGAGCAAGGGAGGACCGCCACAAATGGCGCTCCATCATTCATAATCCTCTATGCGCTTCTGGCGCAAATCTGGCACGCAGGTGCGACGCTGAGAGATGCGTGGATGAAATTCCAGAATGTGGGTTTCATGATGAGTTTTGGGAATTTTTCACTCTTGATGCGACAAGCTGAGGTTTTTAAACTGGGGAAGGGGTCTGAGATGAATATTCTGCTTCTGACGGAATCGTTTTGTGAAATTGCGGAGAGGGAGATACAGATACATGAAGGAGGCGATGAGAGAGTTTCCTCGCAGCTTACGGAGATATTCTCTACGGTACTCCCGCATATATATTTCGGCGCGTGCGGATGGAATAATGCGCTGGACATTTTTAATGCGCATCTTGGTGTGAAAGTCAGTTTGCGCAGGTTTAAAAAATATATCATGCCGGTGGTGGCGGAGAGGATGAGAGCGCATGATGAGAGGCATACGGCGCGGATCCGGAGAGTGTTGAAGAAGGAGGCGGTGAGGACGGGGGTGGAGATTACGCCGGGAACGTTTTGTGGTGTGTTTAATGGGATGACGGGGTTTGTGCTTGAGGAGGTGGTTTTGAGGGATGTGCAGAATTATTTGTTGGGGGCGTGGAGGGTGTGAGGGTGTGATGGTATGAGGGTGGTGTATTCGGAGAGGGAAGAGTGCTTAGTTCGCTTGAAGAAAGGGGGAACAAATGGGGACATGGAAAGTTCATCACATCATCGTTGATATTTACTAGAAATTAATCCTTAAGATCGATATTTACAATCACATATACCAGATGGGAACCTCAGAAGCCCATCAACTTCTTGTCCCTATCCCTAAATCCCTCAAAAGAGATCTGACAGTTCCCTTGGTCGATCTAGAATCCTCAATATAAACATCCACATGTTTGTGTTTGTTTGACAGCTCGAACTTCTATCATACATAGCAAAGTTCAAACTCGGTATGGAAAGAAGGCTGAAATAGCAAAACAAACATTTTACCTATTTCCATGTCCATATCCATATCCATTTCCATCATCATTTTTCACCCCAGGCATATAGAATGATAAATTTCTAAATTTCTAAATCTACAATCCAAAAAGAAACCTCACTTCAAATCTCCACTCCGCTCCGCTGCACTTCATCACATACCCAGTACATCTACCACCAACTCACCAACTCACCATCCATAATTCCAAAACTTCCAAACCTTCAAACCCCATTTATCCATCCATCCATTCCTAGAACCAACCACCTAATATCATAACAATAAATCAATCTAACACAACTAAATCCCACCTCCTCCGCCTCCTCCGAGTTTGACTTCACGAACTCGGACTCTCCATCGACGAATTTCACAGACTGATCATTATTCAAATAATATACAACCAGTCATGAAACTCTACTCACATATCCCACCTAATACAGAGAGCAAGAATCAGATCTCTCCTCGAAATCTCTACTCAGACAAACATCACAATTTTTTTTTTGTTTAATTTCCCCAATTTGAACACACCACCACCTCCACGCGAGAAAACCCCATCTTCTTGAACATTGATAAAGTTCAATACCACTAATAAAGATATTCAAATATCATTTGGTTATTCAATATTACTAGTTATATATTGAAATACTAGAATTCATTATAATATTATTATTCCGGTCCAAATTAGGCAATAAAATTCCATTCCTCATTTCAAATTGAAATGAAAATCACTTGTTCCTAGCCTAATTTGAATAGAAATGAAAATGTTTTATTAGATTCCAATATCTCAGTATATTGCTTGCTAGTATTCTTTAAATATATGAATATATACGAGAATGATATAACCTCCTTTTGAAACATCCTAGCTGTAATATCAATATGCTAATACGCGCCACAGTTTCACTCTAGTATATTATTACCTATACTGGATGAAGATTCGAGAATATGTGATTAGATAGCGGATAGTATATATCATATATATGTATGATCATACATTATACAAACAAAGCAGTAATACTTATCCCATATCCCATATCCCATATCCCATATCCCACATCCGAAATCCCACATCCCAATAAAAATCCCGATCAACAACCCTATTCCACAAGATAAGAAGCACTTCTACCAATATCAATCCCAATCCCAATCCCAATCCCAATCCTAGGCCTAGCCCTAACCCTAAAACACACACCCCCTTCTAACCTCCATCTCCCAATACGTCCTCAAACTATACCCGTACAAAATCACATCAGAAAAAGGAATAAAAAAAGCTCCAGCTGAACTGGAAATGGTGAGACCCATCAACTATGCAATATGCTTGCTTCAATATGGCCACTCAGGTTAGAACTTCCTCGTGGGTGCTTTTGAACTTTCAAAAGAATAGGAATGAAACGACTCAACAACGAACCAAAGAAAAGGGGGGCGGTGGGGGGAGGAGGATACAAAAACGATAGTCCTTCGCACCCAATGCGCTCGCTTACTCGTTTTCTTAGATAGTGATTCTCTCACCTCGCTTGCCATCACAAGTATTACTAATACGCTTGAATTGACTTAGCATTCGGGTATATATCGATCGATCTATTATACTTGTATATACGCTATATCGTGGTATTCCAAAGAAAAGATAAAAAATCTCTCTCTCTCTTTCTCCAACTATCCAACTATCAACCATAGATCTTATCTACCTCCCACCCCTCCCAACATCATCTAAGCAGCAAATCATTGGTATCTCGCGCAACAACATCAACAACATCAACATCAGCATCGACTCCAGCTTCTAAACAACTCCAAACACTCACTCTCGCTACATACTATCCTCCAACCTCTTACTCCTAACCTTCTGCCAGCCCTCCTTCTCCTTCTTTCCCCCATCTTTCTCTAACCCCATACCCCTCTCTACCCATTGCTGACTCCCCATCTCACTCAATCGACTCAGCGCTCTCGCAAAAGCGAATCTTTCTTCATCTCCACTAAATATGCTAGTATTCTTCAGCATATTCATATTCATACCCAAATCATCCATCATCATTCTCATTGCATCATCGAGTTCTTCTCCTTCATTACCTTCTTTCTGCCCTTTCTTATCCTCCACTTCTTTCTTCATGCTGTCTTGAATTTCTTCTTTCGATAAAAATAATTGTGTCAATGGCACTGCAGTCGTCAAGACAAGCTTGGCACGAGATTCATAGACGGCATCGATGAACGTGATAAAACGACGAGCGAGATCACGTTGTTGGTGTGTCATTCCGGGAACATCCGTAACGATGAATGCGTCGTAGCTTCTCATAAGTTCAATGTAATCAGCTGCGCTAGTAGGTTTTCCGATCAACTCATCGAATGTAAACATAGCGGCCTTACCACTAACTTTCGGAACATGAATTGCGCGACCCCAGACATGTTGGGTTTCTGAATGAGGGGTAGATTTTTCAGGGTCGCCAAGGAAACGGAACCATTTTTCCGCATGAGTAGGCGCGTGAGCATCTAGAGGACAATGATAGACGCCGGAAGGAGGACGAGGAATCTTTCGGTAATCTGTGGGACTGTCGAGGTTGATTACGTGGAGACGGGACTTGAGGAGATTGATACAAGGAATGAAAGATTCTCTTTGAATACCGTTACGGTAGAGGTCATCCGGATGACGATTGGAGGTTGTGACAAGAACGACTCCATGGGACATCAAAGATTCCAAAAGTCTATTGAAGGTGAGCATGAGAACAAAATTTCAATCGAAGAAAGAGAACAATACCTTCTCAAGATCATAGCATCAGCCACATCTGTGCATTGAAATTCATCAAAACACAGCACATTTCCCTTTTCCGCAATATCCGCTGCCACAAAAGGTACAGCATCAATGTCATTTCCGTACTGCATTTTCATTTTGTGTAACCTCTTATGAACATCCTGCATAAAATTATGGAAATGGATCCTCGTTTTCGATGCTACACTACTTGGCAATGTCTCATAAAACATGTCCATCAACATAGTCTTTCCACTTCCTACATCTCCATATAAATAAAGTCCTCGAGGAAGGTTCTCTGGTATTTCCTTCAAGGTCGATTCTTTGGGTTTGTTTCCAAATATACGTCCAAACATGGAAGTTGGCGGAGGTTGAAGAGATTCGAGGGTTGGGTGAACAATCGCGGGCGCATTATAATATCGCAACTCGTCGTGGAGATGTTGAAGATTCTGTATAATGCCTAGAAGCATAATTCGTCAGACTTTATTACGGGGTGTGAATGTGCATATATGTTGCTGACCTCTCTGGTGTTCATCGTCCCTCAATTGTCCCGATGCAACGCGCGCATTATATTCCTTCATAGGTCCTAGGTCGTCCCGATTTTCTGCAGCAATCTTAGCAAATGTTTCTTATTGGCGAGAACGATTATGTACCATTTTGGACAGTTGCCAAAGACCTTCGCTGCCCTGCAATGAAAGATGCGGGAAAGGCCAGTAAACGTCTTCGTGTTAATGAAGCAGTATCTAAGCTCATGGCTGATTTCCTTGGTCCCAAGGCGATCGCAGAGATATATCTTCTTCCATTTTCCCTGCTGAATTCACTGCGATTTATACATATCCAATTCCTTGAACCTTCACATGTACTTCTAGAATTCGCGGATAAGAGTCGGAAGGATCGCGCCGGTATAGTTCGTAGTTTCATAATGACTGTGAATTGCAAGATGCGCCGCTTACGAAAAAATCTATGTGCGCATGCTATAGTAAAAGAAAGGGCAAAAGAAAATATGTCTCTGGGTTTCTGGTAGATTTATAAATTCTTGATTGTACTCTTAAACCCTCTCCAGATATATGTTCGCGGTTTAAGTACGGGATCTAAACAATTTATAGTGGGGGTTTCATCGGAAGGGATACCTCGGATGTGTGACCAGAGGCTGAAACTCGTAAAATTGACTCGAGAATAGATAAATCCGTAGATTCGCTCACACGCTCGAAAGTTGAGACAGCGCACGCCCTGACTAGGCTTGGAGTAATTGATATCACTACAAACTGTACTGCTATATTGGCATTACTACTGGCCCTATTAACATAACACACTTGTCGGAACTCACTCAGAGTGAAGAATTTGTTGTCAACGTCAATGATAATACTGTTTGAACGTGATAAATCTATGGAGTAAATCGGAATATCAAATAGCTTCAACGAATTAAATATAATGATTAGATCCATCATCTACTGATCTAATAGCTATGCAGAACTGAGTAATGTAGAAAGACGAAAAACGAGCTCACAATGTGGCACTGATAACCGGAGCAGGAAAGAGTATTGGCATAGGTCTGCCAAGGTAGAATATCAAACCTCCACAATCAGATCATTCCCCACAATGGACGGGGGAGGTCTGATTGAAGACGAGAAATCTGTCCACCTGTACCCATTTCCTTTATACCGACATAGGCCTCGCGACGAGCGGGATCGCCAACTGTGATAGATCGAGAAGTGAGACCATAGTAAGATGCAATTGAATGGACAAGCCAGCGTCTATAAGAATGTTAGGATGAACTCTCAGATGATCAGGAATATAACATACCCGAAGCTTGCCCCTGTATCATCAGCTAAAGAATCGAAGACGAGTTTTTCTCTTTGTAACTCTTCTTCTACTAGATTCCGTTGTTCATCACTCATTGTGCCATTTCTTCCAATGAACACAATCTCCTCATCCTCACTATCCATTTCATCTTCCTTCATCTGTCCAAGGATTTTCTGCTTTCCTTCGTATTCTTGCACGAATTTTCTCACCTCCTCCTCCAAGTCTTGCAAAAGGCTCTTAGCTCCCTTACTCTTCTTGAGCTTCTGCCTCAAGTCTTGTGGGACACGACCTCTCTCCTCACAGGTGCCAGATTTTCTTGCTTTATCCAATTTCTTCTCTGCAGCAATTTCCTCAGCTCGATGACGAACACCCGCGTCCCACAAAGGAGCCAGATAATACGGTACGTGATGAACGGGATAGGTCGGGCGAACTTCCCAATCACTTGGAAGTGGTGGTTGGGCATTTGGAACATGGAGAAGATGATCTGCGAATGCAATTCAAATCAGTAATCAATGTCATTCGCCCTCGGCCTCCCTAATTCCCCGAGTATCGCGTGTTGTGACAAGGCATGCTTTGATGGTTGAGATCAAAATGCCAAATGAGTGGCAATTTCAATTTCGCATCACCATTCATCAATAGCACTCACCGTTCTCCCATCTTTGGCGTCTACGACTGCCCTCCTTTCCCCTCAGCAATGTCTCCCTGTGTTTTTGGCTATCGCGTTTCAAAAGTTCTTTGCGAGGCTTGTAGGCAATGGGTCTTGAGGGTGTCGCGTCTTTGGGGAGCTCATCCTGTTCGAGAGGAATGGAGAGTGTAACTCCAGTACCGCGAGCAGTGGGAGAAACATTGAGTGATTCTAAAGCAGACACCGTCCAGGCTTCGATATCTGGACCTGCTAAGCCGGAAGCCTGTTGTGCGGGTGGCGGGACTGATGAATAGATTGCCATTTTGACTCAAGATAAGGAATTGAGCAAAGTGATATTTAAATCTGCCTGATTGATATTGAAGAGGATATTATAAAGATGAAGTTCTGAAGATGACAAGTATCCGGATGAACGAGCTGTTAATAAGGAGAAGAGCTGCCTATCGACCTGCTAAGTATACACGCAGCAGGAGAGAGATATACTCGTACTCACTGGTTGATTGATCGGATAGGAGTCATATGGATACCCATCTACCAGACTAGTAAGGAAGTCACGGCTGACGTCCGATAAGGCACGGCCGCACAGGGTAGTCCACTTCGAACCAATCATGCATGAATCAATTGAATCGTGCCATCATCGAACGCGGTGAGTTAATTTGGAAGTATCTAGTAGTGATGATAGGAGTACCGTGTTTCAAGAACTTCAATCGTAGAATTGATCGCTTGGTTTCTTGAATCCATTTCTGAATAATTAGGTAATTGAATTGAAGCCACCTGCACCTCTGACCCTGATACATTTCTTGCATAATCTCAATGCATAGGTAGCACATAATCAGCTTACAGCCACCAGATATTCAATCCAGATTCCTGATAGATGCTTCCACCCAATATAGTGCTTTCAAATTCTCTTGTAAATACAAACAATCCAATATAATCATCTCTCATGACGTGTGAAACAACCCATTATACTATACAAAGCCACTCATAGCTTTGCAAATGCAAGCTCATAAACCAAACCAAGAGTCAAACGAGCATGCTGAAGCATGTGGTCGAAGTTCAGGTACTTGATGGTGTCATCCGAAGTATGGATATGGTTATCGGAATACTTGAAGTCGCTCTCAATGACGAAAGCAGAGGCGTACCCAGCCTTTGAAGCGCTGGCATGGTCAGAGCATGCATAGCCACACTTTGTTTCGACATATGGAATATCACAATACTAATAAAATCGTATAAGCAGAGAAACAAGAAACTATGACTCCCAATGCTTATTGTAAGCAACTTACCTCGGTAACGATCTTTTTGATAAAATCTGTCAAATCAGGGTCGACAAAATCGGTGATCACACCAACACTCTCTGGCTCTCCAGCATCCAAAGTCTTTTGAGTGTATCCTGTCATGTCCTGTTGAAGCATTGCCTTGATATCTCGACCAGTCTTCTCATATTCGGAGAAAATGGCTTGACTGCCTAGTAAACCACCTTCTTCAGCCGAGTACCTGATTAATGTTAGAATCGTGCATGTGAATTCAAAGCAGCTGATCGAATAGTTTGGTATAGTAAGAAGAGGGTCAGCTACCAGTGAAATTCAACCGTGTTCTCTCCCTTTCCTTCAATGACATCCTTAGATGTAAGCAATACACGAAGGGTTTCGAGAATAGTCACAGTTCCACTTCCATCATCATCAGCTCCGGGGGCAGATAGAATAGAAGGTAAGAAGAGGTTGATAGAGTCCTGGTGTGCGCCTACGACAACCGTCGAGTTCTTCTGTCCAGGAATTGTAGCAATGATACTATTTTGTCCCCAAGAATGTTTGAAATGACGAGCGTTAGCTCCGTATTTATCGGCTCCAGCATCCTTGATTAACCCTTGAACTTGCTCGAGGAGCCATTCTGAGGATTGACGACCATAGTCGGACTTGTAATATCTGGTGTGAAAACTAGTGAAGGTCTTCAGGTTCTCGTGCATGTTAGACTTGTTCAGGTCTTTAAGTAGCGGTTTGAGATCTTTCTGAAGGGTTGGCTTTGATGGAAACTTCGCCTTGGCCGATGAAGCCTTGAAGGTACCAAGTTCAGGAGTTTCCGTAATGTCCATAAAGTTCTGTCCATTCTTCGCGATATTAGCTACAGCTTCTCTGGGTTGCACAGTATACATACTCTTCTTAATTCCCATTTCTCTTCTTCTGTAACCCATTGTTGTTTGCCAGGGGCGATCTCGATCAGATAACGCTCATTATTCACGGCATAAGAATCTAGGATAACTTGATCCTTTTCGTGTTGTTCAACGAATCTTGCAGATGCAAGAGATGCCGATAGAGCTAGGAGTGACAAATTTGTGAGCTTCATGATGGATGTTCGGAATGTTTGATGTTGTGTTGTAATTCGGTGTACAAGATGTGATATGGTGATAAGAGCTTTGGTACCTGAATGGATGGAGCTGGTGATAACCTTAGACAAACCAAGGATTAAGGATTAGCTTCCTTAGATTCCGAATAAAACAATGTGGCTGGTGTCACGCTTTTGAGCTGATTGTATTTCTGAACTTCATAATAATCGATTTAAACTTTCTACATTGTACTTTTTATGACCGGGCCTCAACTGATTTCTACTGTGGTGATCTAGAGTTTATTGAAAATCAATTTTGGAAAGTATATTCCGATGTTCAATGCTATCGAATATACGAAATCACTCATATCAGGTACATAAGCAAGACAGATAACCAGCATAGTAAGGTCTTTGGTGAAGCATGCAACTCACATGGCATGGCGCAAACAATTTGCTTGTCCGAAGGTAAGATACATGTAGAATATAGCTAGTATATACTCGTATTTAGATGTTCATAATCACATAATTATGTCACGAGAGGCACTTGCTTATACAAGCCTACCTACCTACCTAGTATTACATACATGTTGGAAGGTTTGCTCCGGTATAACAAGTCAATCGATGATCTCCCCCTTTATCAACACCTACTTGTATCCGAGATTGGCTCCGGATTTTGTCAGGTTGGCCACGGCTACTACATCCATATTTTAAATCACTCGGATAGATTCATATTTCAGATCAATACACTCTGTTAGTTAGTCGGTCAGTCAGTCAGGGCGAATGTATACATGTCTAGTACCGTCTAGAGTATCGATAGAATAGATAGAATGTCTTTCAGTTGTTGATGATTGTCAGACAGCCGAACTGCTACATTGATCACACTTGAGTACAGCTCAAAAGGCTGGCCCGTGAATGGACAAGTTTCCAATGGTATTATGCAACGGGAATTCCACAATTGCATCCTCAGTAACACACGGAGGTATCGTCCATGTGCATGTACTGGTACAGTAGGCACCTTGTTAGTAGCATCTTTCCGCGTACTTCCTTTTTCTCAATTGGCCACCGCGTCTCGCTCCGCCCAGCATTGTATCACATTGCCAGTGAAAATCATGGACATTCGACCACTCCAGTCTCCTTCGTAGACCAATCCTCGTATGAGGACGATAATCCAAGTTTCGGATTGAACGAATGATACTCGAGTAGGATCGCTTGGGTTGGGTTGGTGGTTGTGAGTGCGGGGTAAATCATAGATCGTATGCATTTCTAGTGTTGGTACTAGTACTGGTAGTAGCTCAGTAGATAGTTTCAAGGGTCCCCGTCTTCCCCGTACGTCATGCTTGCTACTCGAGTAGAAGCTTGATTTATTTCCCATTCCTCACGTTTATATAGGTAGGTGGCTAGGTAGGCAAGCGAGGCAAGCTACTGCTCTAGTTCACTTCCCTTCCCTTCCCTTCAAAAAATAAAGTCAAACTTAATTTTTTATTTTTATGGTGGACTTGTGAATAATGCTAAAGCTCAATTGACGAGACTACTCTTACCATTCTGCGTAATACCAACGCGTGACACTCCAGAGACCGAAGCTACCCAGATACCCAGATACCCAGATACCCCATCTTGCTTTGTTTTGCCCATCACTCATACTTGGTACGTACGATCTTGTTTGTCCCTTCCCCTCCTTTCAACTGCAATTACTAAAGAGAGACTCCATCAACCAGCCTCCTTCTGAATCAACATCACCCACTTTCTTGACAAAGTCAACGAACCTCAACGAACTCATATCCATATATCCTACGTGATTCTCTCGATTTTCGCAGACCCAGCCTACACAGTTTCACGATGAGTCCTTCATTTGCGCAAGGTACTTTCTCTTCCAAGATCCATTCCATCATATCTGTAGACTAACGGTACGGCACACAGCGAATCCATTCGCGCGACGAGATACCCATCCACTGCAAGCAATCTGGACATATAAGATATGTACAATTATATCCTGGTTGTTGATGGTGGTAGTCACCTTCTACTACAACTTCCATGCACCTCAAGATGACAAGCACAGTTGGCGTCATACCATTTGGGAGCAGAATAAGATACACCACACACCATTTGCTATGAATGCTTTCATTGCTTCATTTTATTGGTACGATTCTATCCTGCAGCATCTGAGAGCTTATATCGTTAACGCAATCCTAGGTTATTCCTCTTCATTCTTCAAATCGGATATGTCCTCCACCTCTTCAGCGACGAGGTTGAACATGTCAACGCCGCGGCATCAGTCGGAAGTCACTTCATTCTTAACAATCTCCTCCAATTTGCATTCGTCATGCTGTTCGTTCGATCTCACTTCGTCTGGGCTGAGATTATATTGATCATCAATTTCTTCAACCTTTCCTCTCTCTACTTCCGTCATAACACCACCCCAAGATTCATTCATATGCCCGCCACCTCTGTTCCACTTGCCTGGACATTTGTAGCTTTATATTGGAACGGAGCTATTGCCGTTGGAGCTCACAACCTTCCTGCGCGTATCTTAGCAAATGTTGCAATCTGGGGTATCTTGGTATATGGGCTCTTCTTTCTTGCTGCTTACAAGGTACGTTTGAATGATTAAAAACTCTGAGTATGAACCACAAAGTTTCTAGAAATACTGACTAGGTATTAGGATTACACCATGGGATTTGCCCTTAGTATTATCACGGCAGCCATCGGAGTTGGCCAATTCTTCACAAAAGTGTTCGCTCTTCAGTGGATCTTTGCTTTTACCATAATGGGTACTCTCTTCCTTGCTACATTGATAGTTGCTGTCCCTGGAATCTTTGGCAAGGAGATTTCATTCAGAAGAGAAACTCCACTCGCTTCTGAGGATCAAGAGAGAGCCCCTCTTTTGGACGATCACTAAATTGATGGAAATGACTAGGCTCTTGTGGTTTCAATCATTACCTAGGTATAACTTGTTCATGGATATCTTAATATCGCGAGGGGTAGTCAAAATCTGAAAACCAAACTTGGCGTAGGAGAGCTTCAAAATGGTACGGGAAGTTTGTGGTATCTATCATGTCATGGGAACCCCATGGGTTAATAGGTGTTACGCATGGATTTAGGGGATGTTCTTCCGTTATTATTTCTTTTGGTTGTTTGACAGATAATGCGAAATCTATCACACTTCTAGGTTCAGGGCTATCAGACAAATTGAATCTGTGTATGCATCAAAACTAATTCTTTCTCCTTGATTTTGATTTTTGCAACTGGGTTTGCTTAATGACCTCATGCCATCTGACATAATTAAGTGACCATCTTGCAGGTTAGAAGTTGAAGCTCTATAGTGATCAAAGTCTGTCAATCTTTGACACGTCTAGTGCACAAATTATTATAGTAATGACTGCTATTCTCAATGAATTGATCAATAAATTCAAACCCCAGCAAAGTAGCAAGAAGTCTATACACTCTCACGAGTTGGAAGGCGATGAAAGTTATTAATGGACGCGGAAATTCGTCTCGTCAGGTGTTTTCGCGTAGTGGGGCCGAGCTTTCATATCGGATAAGAAACTTTGGGGAGAAAAACCCTTCGATAACACAATTCGATAAATACAATTCCCCTCATGTCGTTGCAAATGAAGACCGACATGTGTAGCGCCACTATGAGACAAATCTACCATACAGCACCTATATGACCAATTTTTACTCAATATGCCACGAGCATTCCCATTTCCTGTTAACATTGGAACCGACATCTGCAGGATCAGTCGCATTCAGGATATCCTAACGAAGCATCAATCGAAATATGCACATCGATTTATCAGAAGGATATTCACTCCACAGGAGCAAGTATGGTATCGACCGAGATTATTGCCCTTGATTGAATACCTATATTTCATGGAACGAAGGGAGTTCATTCAAGGAAAAATAGAAAAGCAAGAAAGATGGAAGGCGAAAAGCTTGGAGGCGTTGATAGGACTCGTTACGCCGAAAGAGACGCCTCTGCTGAATAGTACTGCCGCGAATGATAAACCTGTCGGTTCTTTGATATGGCCTACCTACGGCGCGCAAGAAGATCTGAAAAAATTGACAAAAGAGGAAGAGGAATCAATTTTACTTCAACTGAAAGAAAATGTGCAAGGAGTTGCGAGATTTGTGGCTGGCCGGTGAGTTTATTGAAGTCAAGGTTCACGCATTAGACTATGGCTAACTCCACATTGTCCAGTTTTGCGGCGAAAGAAGCAGCGAAGAAAGCATTCAGCAAGAGGAAACTGAATTTCCACGACATTACAATTGACAGCCCATCTCTGGATAATCTCAGGTCTAGAGCACCGGTCACACTCATTAAATCAGCAGCAGGACAGGATGACCAGATAGTACCAATGAGCATAAGTCATGATGGAGATTATGCGACTGCTGTGTGTATGTCTTGTGAGGATGTTGCTCCTCCACCTACGCCGGATCTTCAACAGATAGAACCTATGTTAGCCCGCCTTCTCGATGAAATAACGATTAAACGATTGGAGCTACCGTCAGTGTCATCCAGATCTTCAGACAAGGACAAACGAACACCCGATTCAAACTTGAAAGATTCTACCTCAGAAAAATCTTCAGAAAGACTTTCGACCCCACTCCAGAAGATACCAGTAAAATTGACAAGTCCAATTACTGGAAGGTTATCAGAAATTTTGAATTCTACTCCGGGCGGTGGATCAAAGGTCTCGGCTCCTGAAGTCAAGGAAGATCTGAACGATTCCGAAGTCTCGGACCTTGTTCAGCCTGAGGCGTCTTCACCTTCTATGAACGACGCGGCGATGGATAATAATTTGGAGGATTCAAAAATTCCAATTCATGATCCGTCAGAAGCCTCTTTACCCGCACCTAATGATCCAACAATCAGGTATCATTTGAGTGCTACAAGTGCTATCAATTCCATAAATGTCGATCTTCAGAACAAATCCTTCAACCGTAACTCTCCTGATTCACAAGCCAGAGGATTTAATTACAGGGGCATCCAAGTGAGTGGCTACCAAACGATCGAAGACACTCAGAATAGTACAGAATTTGCACAGAAACCTGATAATACTCCCTTTCCTCTTCCTCAACCTCAAAGTCGTTCAATTACGCGGACTGGAGGATCTGACCATCAACCGACCGAATACCCTCAACGTGATAGAGGGTTTTCACGACCATCTGATGGTGCTCTCATTCATCGCTCTGATGTTTGGACATGCAAATCTGAAGGATGTGGTTGTCAAAACAGTATCTATGATCTCCAGTGTGTAAACTGTGGTACTAAGCGTCTTGAAGGTTGGGCCAATTGGATAGATCTAGACAGTAAATATAATGAAAGGTTGGCAGAATTCTCAAATCACGTTGGGCTCCCATATAAAATCGATCCAGCTCAAGAGGAGGAGAAGAAGATGAGGATAGCAAATCGTCAAGCAAGACTACACGAACGATCGCAAAGTATTTATGGATTACCAACATATTTAGATCCCAAGGTGATTAAAAAGAATGTCGAGAACAGTCTTAAGGTTGTAGGAATTCCCCTCGGCACAACGAATGAAGAGTTGATCGAAGCTTTCAAGGGAAGATGTACAGCCATAAAAGGATACGTCAAGCAATCGAAATATGGCACTATGTTTGGTTCAATCATCTTGTCACGAGAAACCGAAGCAAATAAACTACGTCATATGGATAGAAGACCCAATGAATTACCCAAGATTAGGGGACACACGGTAACAATGGTTAAGATGGATGATTGGCTCAGAGCATTCCTGAGGGAGTATGGATCAGGCGCTCGGATTTGGGATTGGAGGGCGGATTTCTGGACCACGGATGTTTTCCATCGCTATGATAAGAAGGAGTGTGAGGAACATGCTAAAGAGCAGTTTGAGGTTTGGAAAGAGATTCAGCGAAAGGAACAGAGGCAACGGGAAGCGGACGAGCAGAAGATGCGGAAGAAATTAGCCAAGTTGGAGAAGGGTTTGGAGGAGAAGGGGACGAGAAAGTTGGCGAAATTGGTGGATGATGTGAAGCAGAAGTTGGACAAGATGGAAAGGGAAAGGTCAAGGAGGAATTTAGCGGCGCTGGGGGGAGAGAAGAAGTAGATTGGATGGGAGTGGATGTTGAGAGGGAGGGAGGGAATAGGCCTCTAGATGATGTTTAGAATTGTAGATGAGAGATTTTGGATTTTTTTTTCTTGTTTGTTTTGTATGAATATACTACTTGCTATGATAAGAGCTTTTGTACATAACGTTTATATTATATATAGGTAATACATACATACATTTTCCTTCACTCACTTCATTTCACGCCACTTAGCTACTTTATCAAAGTGAATACACAGGAGCTGATCTGCCTAGTTTAATCAGCAGAACTACCTACTCACCTAATCACAATCGTCTAATGTCTATATCATCTAAATGTAAGTACCCATTCGAACAATATCTCGATCGAAAGAGTGAGTGAGACCTGGTTGAAATTAAACTGTCTTTGTAGACCGAATCGAGATATTTTGGAAGATTGACCTATAACCTAGCTAGTTTGGGTTGTTTTGGTTTGTATTTTGTATTTTGTATTTTGTATTTTGTATTTTGTATTTTGTATTTTGTATTTTGTATTTTGTATTTTGTATTTTGTATTTTGTATTTTTGTATTTTGTATTTTGGAGAAAGATTTTGTGTGGTTGTGTGGTTGTATAAGAGAATTGGAGAGGTTATGGAGAGGTTTTGGAGAGATGTCTGTTGGTAATATCTGTAATATGTATAGGTATATAAATATATAGATATACAGATATATAGATGCTGTCTTGATTTAGAGGATGGATAGAAGGATAAGGATAAAGATAGATAAACAACCAACAACTAATCAAGTATTCAAGCAACGAGTGCGGGGTCTTGATTCTTTATAGATAGCCAGATAAAATCGGGATCGGAATCGGGATCGGAATCGGGAGATCTGGGGTTCTGAGATTTCTCTCTCTCTCTCTCTCTTTCTCTTCCATCCCCCAAAAGATTTGTAAAAAGAATGAGAAATGAGAAAAAATATGATAAGAAATGTTTCCCCACTCACTCACTCACTCACTTATACCCGATGACTTGCGAAGCATATCTAGTTTAGTTGGATAGTTAGATGGGTAGGGAGGTAAATAGGTAAATAGGTATGCAATAGTAGGGGTATCTATTCACATATATTTATTTATTTATTTTGATAAACGAACTGCTTTCGAGTAAGACAGAGAAAATAAGAAGGGAAGAGTTTGGATTCGGGGATTCGGGGGCTGAAGATTGAAAGCTGAAGATGGATGGAGGAAGAGAGGAAGAGAGGAACGAAGAGATAATCATAGATACTAAAATACTCATATGAGAACCCAGAAGAGAGGATTTGATTAGGCGAGGCTTAGGTACCTAGGTAGGGACTTTTAAGACTCTAGGTTTTGAAGTAGAAGACTAGTACATTATAGATACTCAGCCCATTGTTTATAAGTATTCGAGTATCTATATATCTGCTATCTAGACATTCTCATTTTCTATTTTCACATCTGCAGAATTATATATGTCTACAGGTGGGATGAGGATGAGAGTGTATAGTAATTCTGATCTTGGGAGTGGAGATGAGTTCTTGATTCGAATTCTCGATTTGCACTTAGCCTTTTTGATTGTTGAAAAGGAGGCTATTGCACAGTTGAAATCCATCGAATGTTCTTATTAGATCTGGAAATTGAGAACTTTTGCTTTCAGGACTGCAGTCTACATATGGTATCTGAGACCTCCCTTCAAAATCACTAATTCTCATACCATCATCCTCCTTATACCCTCTCACCCTCTCACCCTCTCACCCTCTCACCCTCTCACCCTCTCACCCTCTCACCCTCTCACCCTCTCACCCTCACAAAACAACAACATCACTACCCTCAAACCCCAAAAAACTTCCCCGTACTAACATTACATCTACTCCACCATTTTCTCTCCCACAGACTCGCCCAGAAACATCCTGGCAAAAACACCACATACAAACACCACGCTGGCCAAGGATCCCAAATCTCATACGTGCCATCTTTCCATAGTAATACATGTTTACCGAATTCCCACCATTCTTTTACTAAATTCGTGATTCCTTTTTGGAAGCTGATTAAGTGGTATATTGGGAGAAGTATTTTCGTGACGAAATCATGGCCGATCCAATAATAACCCCCATTGACGGCTTGGGGAAGGGGAGTTATTAGATCCTCGTTCTTGTGGAATGTGGTTAAAGATGTATCTCCATTTCCGTTTGGGCTGTCACCGGTTAATAGTGATAAATAAGCCTCTGCCATTTCTTCCGCAGAATCATTCAGAAGAACCACCGCTGTGTGGGCGCGGGGATTACATTCAATAGGAAAGAGTTCTTTTTGCAATTTCTCGATTTCCTTAGATGAAGGATGAAGAGAACCCTCTGCGTTCTGAGCGATTTCCTCATCGATGAGAAAATCGAGAGAGAAATGTCCGGTAATTGGGGAATTGGGAGTTCTTTCCGCGGCGCGCTGAATATACAGAGTGGTGTAGTGAAACATGGCTTTTGCGAGAGCTGATGAAGGCGGAAGAGCTTGGTAGTGCATTAACATGTCTGAAGAGCGACATGAGACGAACGCGTGGATTTTGCCTTTGAGAACAATACTATGTGTGCAATATTCTCTTCCTTTGATGTATTGTTGAAGAACAAATGGTCTTTTGAGTGAGGGGTTGAGTTTTTGGAGATGTTTATCTGTTTGTGTGCGTGACGGAGAGGGAAGTAGAGTCATATCAGCCCTCACACTATCATCGACCGTTTCTGGTTTCATGATAAACTTTTCATCTACCGATGATCCATTCTCCGGGTGCAAAATTCCCAAGGCCTCTTCACACGAATGAATCTTATAGGTAAGCGGTACATTCAAGCCCAACTCCATCGTATATTTAATGAACGAGAATTTCTCATGCAGCGTCTCCGTCAATCCCACCCCAAACTGCACCGCCGCACATTTCGTATTTCGCTGCACCATCTCCGCTGCCTCTCCATCTTCAATTGCTGACGCAACGCCCGAACAGGATACCCATAAATCCACCTTTTCTTTCTCAATGATATTCACAATATCCCTGGTATATTCCTCCGCTCCTGAGTTTCCCCCGGGTTTCCGCAGACGGTAGAATTTTCGGAGTGATTTGGAGAAATGTCCAGAGACGGGGATATAGTAGGGTTCGAAATCTGCGCCGATGACCCGATGGCCTGCGCGGTAGAAGGAGCGCGCGATGCTGAGGCCTTTGCTCATTCCTACCCCTGTTACTAGGATTGTGCGGGGAGGGGATTTAGAGTTTGTGCGCCATTTGAGGGGTTGTTGGATCTGTTTGGGGGTGACGAGGGGTGATATGAGGGTCGAGAGTATAGCTATCGATGTCAAAAGAGGAGTGAAGGCTGCGCAAAGCGTGATGAGGAAGAGATTCTGAAGGCAGTGTAGAATCACAGGAGAACGAGCGTCGAGAGGCATTTTGATTTGATTGATGTCGAGAATCAAATCATTGGAATGTTAAGATGTCAACATGGACAATTGCATTTCTGGAAGAAGGTCTGAATACTGAGTTAGTTCCATTGTGTTGTATTTATCAGACAGTTTGCATATTTGGGGTTTGTTGTTGCTGTTGTTGATTGGAATGATGACGACAAGACTTCAGTAGCGTCGTCCCACGATGAATTTGTTTTTCCGAACAACACAATACTGGCTGACATATCTAGATAGGCATATTAACAATCATTCCTGAATTTGCTCTGATTCTATTATTCTATTGTTAATTAGTACATACATATTTACACTCACTGTAAAATTACAACGAAGCCAGAAAATGTAAGACCTGAGAGAACATCATTAAAATCTTTAGCTCGACTACTCGGGTAACTACGAGTATCTAGTTTCAAAAGGCGTCACGTCATATGTATCAAAGTATGTAAAATGTAGATCCCCCACATGTAACCTCATATCATCTTTCTCTCCGCCAGATAATCGTAGGAGACATACGTTCCTTTGGTGGTAGGACACTCCTACAATTATATCAGTTTCGAAGTCATGATCAATCAATCCCATACAAAAGAGACCAGATAGACGAATAAGACAGACACCCAAAGTTCCAAGTCTCCCCCGTCTACTTCCAAGATGGTTTGTAGATAGAAAAAAGCCTGTCAAAAAATCTAATCAATCATTCGATTTGGATTTGCTCTTATGACGGATATATTAACCAATTTCACGGGAACTATCGATGGCTTTGAAAATGATTATATGCGGTATCATAATACACTGATATATCTACTATTTCGTTTTTACGTTCGAGTTTCTCAACATCTGTTATTGGAATATATGCCCGTAGTATAAATAGATTCAGATAGTACTAAGTAATATTAGTATCATCTTAAAGAGCCTTACAGTTAACCCAACTTGATACGATGTGATTGAGTTATATTTCTATTAGAAAATAGTGTCATGAGCTTCATGTCGAAACTCTCCAAAATTGAAATACATACTTTTATTCGCTTGATCTTCTCTATAAGTACTAAATGCATTACCCTATACCAAATCTATTTACATACTACTTCATTCCTACTATACTGCGCATCCCACAAGCCCGTGTTTATCAAAGTGGACAAAAGAAATAATGATATTGTGAAGCAAGTGACTAATAAACGGTTGGTTTGGATGCAGGTGACGCAGTACCTACAGTAGTAGGTCCTAATAGTCAACATCATTATCTGATTCATAAACCGAAGTATCTGATATATCAACATCAGACTCAGTCTTTTATTCCCCAGGCTCAGCTTAACGCTGGCCAGCAGCGAGTAGCAGTTTTACGACAGCCTCATGCCCGTTCCTAGTAGCCCAGAAAAGCGGTGTTCGATCCTGGTTATCCTTTGAATCAACTTCAACCTGGTCAG
The DNA here is from genome assembly GCA_004916875.1 of Botrytis galanthina. NCBI lineage: Eukaryota > Fungi > Ascomycota > Leotiomycetes > Helotiales > Sclerotiniaceae > Botrytis > Botrytis galanthina. The sequence goes on from PQXL01000075.1 coordinate 97,938, forward strand.
TGGCTAGTAGTAGCTTGACAACTGCCTCATGCCCATTCTCCGCAGCAAGTGATAGCGGCGTTTGACCATTTTCACCCTTTAAGTCAACTTCAACCTGGCCATTTGTTAACAATAGCTTAACAATGTTTTCATGCCCATTCCCAGCAGCTTTTAATAACGGCGTCTTCTTAAAGTAATCCTTCGAATCAGCATCAACCTGGCCAGTTGCTAATAACAGCTTAACAATGTTTTCATGCCCTTTCCTAGTAGCCCAGAAAAGCGGTGTTCGATCCTCTTCATCCTTTGAATTAACTTCAACCTGGTCAGTGGCTAGTAGTAGTTTTACAACAGCCTCATGTCCTTTTTGAGCAGCTTGTGATAACGGTGTCTGTTGCCAACAGTCCTTCAAATCAGCATCAACCTGGCCAGTTACTAATAACAGCTTGACAATAGCCTCGTGCCCATTTTTAGCAGCCAGAGATAGCGCCCTACAACCCGTTTTCCCATCCCTTACATCTGGATGGATTTTATTAAGTAGCAGTTTGACTATATCTTCATGCCCTTTCCCAGCAGCGAATGCTAGTATTGTCCGACCGGATGTATCGACCGACTCATACGACGATGGCATTTCACCAAATGCTGCCAAATAGTACTCATCTTGCGCTCCTATCAGTCTCTCATCTGCTTCGTCCCATTCTTGCAAGTCATCCAATATCGCTATATCGTTCCAAAGTCTAATTGCTTTCTCTAAATGTCCTCCGGACTCTTCTCTTGAGAAAACTGAAACTTGACTAAATTTTTTTGTTAAGCTCTTATATTCTCTTCCATCTTGAATCTTTCCAGAGGTATTCCCCCAGTCCCATACAAGTAAAATATTACGCAATGAACTTATCTGTGATTGGGAAAGTTGAGGCCATTCAACATGACTTTCCCTATCTAAAGGGGTTGCTGCAATCACTACAACAGCAAAGTGATCCTCACATAGCCTGATTATTGAAGGCTTTGACGCTCCATATAGAAGGAAGATGATATCATGTTTTTGGATGGGGTTTGCCGAAGCCTGAACGGTCCAGTTCAATTCGTGATCTAAAACCGGAACCTTGGGTCTACTACCGATAGTTACATGCTGCCTATCGTCCCTTTCTACCGAGGACACCCAGCCCAAGATGACGCCTCTGCATTGGATCATATTTCTCTGGCTAAAAATCCTCACAGATATATGTTTACCGAGGGTGAATTTGACAACTTGCTGGAATAGCTCTTCCCAAGAATTCTCGTAACTGGGCTGTATGCCAGCAGTTTCCGGAGCATCAGAGCTCATACCAAGTAAAGCATAAACCTTATCGCGACGGTCCGTGGCTTGACGGGTATGGAACATGTCTATCAATTCAGCTAAAGATCGTATATTTAGGGAGAATTTTTCTCGCGAATTCGCTTTAAATTTAGGTCGGAGACCAGCACGCTCTATCAAGTCAATGACTGAAGGAAGAGTCTGCAGTTCCGGAAAATCTGTATAGGAGAGCTCCAAGGACTTCACTCCCACGCAGAATGCAGATCCAGCAATAGTCATCGAGCCACACACAATTACGACATGTTGAGCCGCGGCAACTTCCTGAAGCACCTGAAGTAATCACGTCAATATCGTCTAACAACTTTGGCTGAGAATATGTTCCTCACCCAGATACGTTGGAACCATGGATTTTGAAGAAATTTGATTATGTGTTCCTTTTTGACCACTTCCTTCGAGTTTTTTCCTGGCGCTTCATTAGAAGCTACTTGTATATCTTCAAGTGCTCCCTTTGTTTCTTCTATCTCCTCTCCAAGCCAAACTACAACACGACTCGCACTGTTATAAATCCGTGCCATAAGCTGAACTTGCTGTCTCCGCTCTTCATTGTTGTTTTGATTAATGCAGATAGCATCAATCCATAGGATCCGTTCGAAAGAGTGATCTCGAAGACGCAACAGAGCAGCATGTAGGTTCACCGTGACCTGAAACTGTTTCTTATCTACATAGATAGGCAGAGTGTTGTGTGGATCACCCCACACATAGGATATAGCCTCGTACAAGTGAGTTCGTGGAGTTGATCTTCGTAAAGAATAATCCCGAAGCTTGCAATGTAAAGGTGCAGCCTCGTCTTCACTTGGTAATAATCGAAGCAGGCGGATATCCTCGCCGCTTGCTGGAAGCGATGAATATGAATAGGAAGACATGTCAGATGATATCACACATTAAACATTAAGTGAAGATGGTTTCATAGATAATATAGAGACTAGTAGAATTCTGTTGAGGTGCATACCTAGAGCTGCGCTGCTCACTTGCAAGTGCGGGGTTGCCAGCAACACGTGATATTTAACCTTATGCGCAGCTGACCAAATGGCGCGTTTGTGATATTCAAGTTGCACTCCATGATATCTAGATGACGAAATAGAGTATTCTACGTATTCATGGAACATCAATCAGCGATGGACAGAAACAGAGAACGGCAAGATGTATTTGTAGTGAAATACCCCATTGCTGACCTTTGTATGAAAATCCTCGGTTCGCGAAAGAGAGCAATTTTCATTGATGTGCTAACTTTTCTACACACTACGACCAAAGAGCACACTTTCCATGATATTTTGGACCCGAAGCATCTCTCAACAGGCTAATAAGTACTTCTAGCACACTACCGACAAAAAGAAGTAAGACTACATGAATGGTTGAAGACTTAGACCGATCGATCAGTCCACCATCCCAACAAAATCCCAACCCTTCATCAAGCAACAACACACCCAAACAATTGCAACACCCTTGTCTGATCTTCCTAAAACATCCTCCATGCACTCAGCAAGACTAATGCAAAGTCTCCTTATGTCTTCTCCAATGCTCAGTCATTCAATCTCACCATACGCATGCTCACCTGTCATACCTACCCATCATCTCAACTCCTTTTCAACTTCAAACCTCATTCATCTACTACCTACCTTGACTACGCCCACTCACCCGCCACTTTACCTCATTAAAATCCTTTCAACACAATCTCCAATACAACCAGAAGTGAACATACTCACAAATCAAATCAAAATTCCAACCACCTACTCCCTCTCCGCTTCGACACCAGACTCACAAACAAACGAACGAACAAATACCCCCTATCCCTATACTCTAGATTCTCCAATGACTCAACTCTCAACTCAACTCAACTCAACTCGATTCAATCCATCCAATCCCACAACCAAAAACAAGAACAAAACCCCTAGCACCGAAATAAAACTATCGAGACCCCTGATCTATCAGTCAACCATCAATAATATTCAAACGACATATATGAAGATTTATGCATAGACAGGCAGAAACCTAGAACCCATCCGTCCCTCGATTCCTCTCTCAAATTCTTAAACCTAGAAACCTACCCTCCACTTTTTCTCGCCCAATCTCAATCTCATATCCCTTCTTCGCTTGAAGTATAGGATTGCGTACATATCATATCACATCATACCATATCAGATCACACGATACAAAACCACAACACCAACATCGCAAATCCTCATCAAAGCACATCTCCTCTCTCATCTCATCTCCCCAGAAGCTTAGAATCTTAAAACATACATAAATCTTTAAATTTCCTATTATCTCCAGCATCTTCGCTATCAATTATTATTTCCATCATCATCTAGCTCAATATCAATCTAATGCTCATTCTTAACCACCTCACCACCTCCTTTCCTACTCCACTATCCCCCATCCCCCATCCCCAATCTCCATCTCCATCTCCATCTTCATCTCCATCACCTCTTCACTTCATAAACCCCCTCAACTCATCCCCTCCCCCATTCGTTCATCCACTAAAATCCAACTCAAATCCCATTCCCAATCTTTATACCCAATCCTTATACCCAACACCCATTTCCAACCCGATTCCCAATCCTGCCAAATTCCAAGCCCCTACCCAAATCCCAATTTCCCCACTTTCCCCCATCCATCCATCCAAAATCAAATCTCGAATTGCAAAACCCCAATCACTCAACAGGCAAACAAGAAAATAAACAAATATCATACAACCTTCTTCCATACTATCTATTCCCACGCGAGAACCTCCCTATTCCCTACTCGCACACCACAGAAAAATCCACATGCATATTACAACCAACCAAACCAACCCAACCCAGATAAACGCCTGCGGCCTGCATCGTAATCTTCGCAAAGACATATATCAAAAGATGAAGAATAAAAACAATGCGCTACCTATACAACGAATGAGATATCTTCTGCAAAATTTCATTCCATTCCATTTAATACGAATCGAAGCCAATCCATTTCACCCCACCCCCGGACCCTTCAAATACATCGCACAAAACATCCAAAAAACTACCGCTCACAAAACCGTATACATCAAACAAACAGATTTGTATGTATATATGTATGTATGTATGTATGTATGTATACATAAACAAGCGCTTGCGATTTTCCTCAAGACAAAACAAAACAACACAAGACAACGAAAGATGAAGATGAGAATGACACAAGGCAACATAACATAACATAACATAATATTGGCTCGATTTGACTTGGCTCGGCATACATGCATACAATAAAAATATATAATACAAGAATCAAAAGATGAATAATAACGACACGAAGGATGAAACACCTCAAAAAGAATTCCCTGTCCCCCCTGTAAACTCCCGTCTTGTAATTTTTAAATGCATGTCCGCCTGCCTGCCTGCCTGCCTATTTGAGAGGTGGGTGGAATCCAAGCGGTGGATTCCCGACCGATCGTTCCAAAACCCTACATTCGAACCTATCCACCCACCCATCCATCCGTTCATCCATCCGATCGCATTTAATCCAACCCAACCCAAATCCAATCCAATCCAATCCGCCAAGAATGAGATATTAAATTTTCGTTTCTTGAAAATCACACGAGATCGGAAAGCGAGAGGGGGGGCGAGATGGAGATCGAGAGAGTTGTGCACATGGTGTTCAAGAATTAATTAATTAAATGGCGTTCGCGCGCCCGTCCGCGTATATGGGATTTATTTCCTTCTTCGAGAGGGATCCGGATTTTGCAGGAGGCCGCCGATATCCACTCGACTACTACGATCAGCCTGTCCCCTGACATCCATTGGAGGTGCCTGGCCACGTATGGGCGGGAGTTGCAGATCCGAGGCTCGTTGAGTTTGAGTCTGAGTTTGAGGCTGTGAGGGTGCTTGTGCTTGTGCTTGTTGTGGTGGTTGTGCTTGGGGTTGTGCTTGGCCTGATAACATATCACCCATGGGCGCTTGCGGGTAATTCATTTGCGCGCGGGAATATTCCGGCGCTCTTGTGGGGGGTTGTCCATATGAAGAATTATTAGTTGGCATGGCGACGGTTTGCGCTGGAGGTCCCGGATTTCGATATGCTAACATATCGCTCCCAAAAGGAGGATTCGACATGAACGGCGAGGTTCCTGGGGTTTGAGAGGCATAGGATAATTGGCTTGGGGTTTGGTATGCATAAGTGGAGTCACGAGATAAGGAATCTCTCGAATATGGCGAAGATGCTTGTTGGAACGATTGCGGCGTGGTTGGGATATGAACCACCAGAAGCACAAAATAAATGGAATCCTTTTTCGCGAGGCCCAATTGCACGTGAAAGCCCCTCTGCTGACCGTCTGGTGTCTGGAACGTAAAGACTTCCGGTCGATCGGTTCTCAATTGCTGCAACTCGTTGGGTGCAAATGTCAAGGACTGAATCACCCTATCTTCCTCCTCTTTCGAAAATATGGGAGGGAGATAACTTGGATCTCGACTTCGTCGCTCATCTTCGAATCCGCTCTGTAGTCGGAAAATCTTATCTCGATCGCTAACGCTCACAATATCATGTAACTTTCTCCCTACGACCGAGTGTGCACCGACCACTCCTGAAAAAGCCTGCGTTGTTTTGGCGATTTGCATTTCCATGGTGAGAAATGCACATGCCGGTTCATAAGGTACCATACGCTGATTTGTCGGCATCGCCTCCCCGTAAACGTTAGTATTTATTGGTGTGGGAACCATGGCGTGGTTTATTGTATTTCCTCCTTGCGACTTGAGAACTCTATACCCACTATTTCGTTGAGCATCAGAATATGGAGTCGAAATCGAAACGTCGCCAGTAGAGAACATGGGCATGGGTCTTCTCATAGTATCTACCGGCGGTGGATAATTCGAACCTGCTCCTTCGTATCGAGGCTCGCGCTCATCTCTCAGCCTTGGACGCCCCCTTTTTTTATGTTGAACATCCACACACGTATCCTCCTTCCCATTGCTTAGACATCTCGAACATGGCCGTTGAGCTAAAAGTACAGCAAGATTAGTATTGGAGTATTGCGAGTTGAACCTCAACAGGTTGCGCAATATGAGGGTTATCTTGTGAAGTTTAGGATTGTTCTTGAAGTTTGAAGGAATTTCTATGCGGAATTGCACCGCTTGGTACGTATTTGAAAATTTCATATCCATGGGTCATGATAGTCCCAGAGCTTTGGTTGAGTGTTTAGCCAAGCCTAGTACAAGAGCACCTCGTGTTGTACGACACCCTGCCTAGTACATGCTGCAACATGCATGGATAGAATAGGGTCGGGAACATCCCATGGTAAACATGAAAGATTCCTTAGCACTCAGCACACCACACCCGAAGATTATACTCTATGTGTGTTTGACGCGAAGGCCGAGAAGATAGTCGTCACTTGATCCAACTTTCAATTTTGCACTTGTTCGCCCGCCCCCTTAGTGCCGAACACGGCGGATCAAATCACCGATCTAGCTGTTGAAGCTGCCAATAATAGTAGTATTAAGCTACTGGAGCATGTTATTAAACAAATACATTGCCTTGAAGAAGATTTTAGTGCCCGGGGCCCATGATAAAATCATTTCCCCGACAAATTATGTTTCCATAATTATTGGTATTCTCGCTTGAGAATGTAATGATAATTTTGTTCCCGTCAATCGCACCAAGGACAATCTTTTGCCATTGAATCTCATTGAGAACGCCTTTGAGTAGTGGATATAGGTACAATGAGGTTTGATGTATGGTTGAATATCTTGAAGTGGAAAATAACATGCGCTCAAACTAGAATTTTTTAGAAACGTACCGTCACATCTAGACTAAGTTAGCACAAGGCACAAAAACATTCTAAGATGACTTACCTAAGATGGGCCCTTTTGCAAGGTACACAAGCAGATGCCACATGCCCTTTAGTTTTTCTCTGTGACTTTGGAGAGGTGTAGCCGGGGGCTTCCCCAATTGATTGTCGTTCCAATGCTGGATATGGTGCAACTTGTTGAGCGGCATATAGAGCATGGGGGTGTTGATGGGGCGCCATCTGCGGCCGAGGTTGCTGATATTGGTATTGTGCCGACATGTCTTCCATTTGATATTGTGGATATGAGAGCTGAGGTTCCGGCTGGTAATTCCTCAAAGGTACACCACCTCTCATCTGATTGAAATGTTCTTGTTGAGAAACGCGTCCATCTCGGAAGACATTTCCCGTTGACCCATAGCTTCCATGACCGCGATCGCTGGAATCCAGGTTGTGTCTACCGGGAAGTGGAGGAGACCCTGACATGGGCGGAGAGGGATATGCCCAAGACTGAGCTCCGTCGGGTACCACTCTGGCCCAACTCAAGTCGAGAGAAAAGCGAGCCAGGTCTGATTTTCCTCGCCGTTCACCGAGCGGGACAATTGAATGATCGACTTGGTTCGTTGGAGATTGCATGGAAATGATCGTATCCTAGTGAGGTTGCAAAATCCTCAAGAAGGTCAACGCTGTTTTGATGACAGCACAATGCCTTCTTAAAGGTATATATAAGATGCGCCGGGTTATTTCCCAAGCGGGATACCCTTTTCAAAATTAAGAGGGTATGGTAAAGTTCGATTTTCTATTTGTTTGACAATGCTATAGCTTCATTTAGTATATTGCTTCCTGGATACTCAACATTGGCTGGAACTAACCTGGCCGATAATAATGTCAGAACTTCAAACGAGACCTGGATTCAAGAAGTTTAAATGGGACTCTGGAGCTTCCAGTCCCGAATTATGCACGAAGAGCGTTGTCGGAAGAATAACGAGGGCCGCTGTTCTTGAAGATTGGTAAGATGGTTTGGTTTGCGCTACTTCCGAAGCAGACTGAGACAAGAAGGACGAGACATATACTGAGGTAATACTGCAGATGCGAAATGTTCGTGACTAACTGACGTGGACGGTGAGCTGCAGCATGCACCGAACAATCTGTGTTGATGTGCAACTTCCGTGGGAAAATGTTGAAAAAGCTTGGGGAGGGTTTCCGAGGGAGGGTACAAAGGTAAAATTCTTGAATCTGGGGATAATATTCGGGAAAAGTATGAACTTGTGATAAATCGTGGTGGGGTGAAATCTTGAGGGCAAAGAACTAGGTTCGTAAAGGCCGTGAAATTGACAACGGAGATATAAATCAAGATGAAGTGTTGGCGTATCTTGGGAATAATAAGTATTTTTCCAGGTAAATCCAAGTTATGGGTTCGGAGGAGTCAGGCAAGGGTCAAGGAAAGGTTCGTTTGGTGTACCTTGAATGATTGTATGAAGTGGATCGGATTTGTTTAATTTGACTTCAGGTAGCTTGGATGCTTGTCAAGATATATATTATTGCGGGTATTGAAGGTGTGTTTGAATTTTGAACTTTGGAACAATCGGATGAATTGATGTATGAGGGAGGAGGGGTGGGGAGTGGTTGTAGTACTTTGGAAATAGCTTTCTCTCTCTCCCTCTCTCTCTCTCTCTCTCTCTCTCTCTCCCCCAAATTAAAAAGCTTAAGTTAATAATGGATAGAGGGGAAGGAATGTCGAAAAGATCAAGTCCCAGTGAGATGATTCAGAAGTTCAAGTGAGTGAGTGAGTGAGTGAGTGAGTGAGTGAGTGAGTGAGTGAGTGAGTGATATAAATGAGTGAGAATGTTAAAGTAGGAAGTAGAGGTAGTTGAATTTACGTAGATAGTCATGTATTAGTCGACGACCGATTTTGGTGTAGTATATGTAAGTGTATGGTAAGTGTATATAAGTGTGTAAAGTGTAAAGTGTATAGTGTATTATAATGTGTAGTGTAGTAGTGTAGTGTAATGTAATGACTGTACGATAGTTAGACGTGGGAGTAGGAGGTAGGACGACTTCGGTTGTATGTTGATATGTATGGGTATGATGTATATGTATGTATGTACCTCAGTCTATTTAGGATGGGATATAGGTATGGATATGTATGGAGATATTCTTTTTAGAGCTTGACTGGAGATGATACCGATTTCACTTAGCGCGTCTGTTCCTCTTTACTCTTTCTCTCTTTCTCCCTCTCTTTTCTTTTTTTCCCCTCGTGGAATGCATTCGGCTGCGACGCAGCAGGGAGTATGAACAGGGAGCAAGGATTCAGGAAAGGAAGGGAAGGGAAAGGGAAAAAAGAGACGTGCAGTAGAGGAGGTGTTCGCTTGGGTCGTGTCGGTTTTTAGAATAGACTAGGGGAATAACCTAGGCAGGTTGGCAGAGGTGATCTTATTCCGGTCCTGACTTAAGAAAAATCCTTGTAGATTGAGAAAAAAAAAAGAAAAAAGAAAGGTTAGCTTGATTCCTTTAAGGGTTTAGAGTAATTCAATATAGATGGCTGTTGTATAAAAGTAGAAATTAAGAATCTTTGGGATCTCTCTTCGAGTACGGTTCCCTAGTATTGGTAGTAGTATCGCTTTCTACCGAGTAGCAATCACTGGAGTGACTGGACGAATGGGAATAGTGGCAATGGATAGAATACCCGTTGACAATTGACGATAGACAATGGATACAATGAATAGTTGTGCAATTCGAGTAGTCCCCGTTAGCATTACAGTAGACTGGCTAGACTAGCCAACTAGAATTTGGGGGAAGCGGCACATCCGCATGTACGTCGTGGATACCAGGTAGATAGCTGTCGACCCTTTGCCCACGACAACATTTTTTCAAGGTTCATTTGATGGTTATCACATAACGGAAAAATTATATCTGGCGCCGAGAAAGGTCTGATGCCATGTGGCGATGTATGAAAATAAACGGAACAGGGTGAAGACTGGGGTTACAAAGGAGGAAGATGTAGATTAACAAGTAGACAGATATCCATACGATTTGGGATTTGGGTGGTGGGAAGAAAGTTAAGGAAATGATGGTGGGGCGGAAGTGAGTGACAGGAAGGAAAACCGGTAGAAAATAGATGAATTGCTGATGGTTTTGGGATTCGAAAAATGGATACAAATCATCTAATACGCACGTAGCCGCTTTTTGCTAATGCTTGATTGTGATTGCTACCGAGGGATTGAACATTGAACATTGATGATTGAACATTGAACACCGAATATCGAATACTGAATATTGAACATTAAACATTAAACATTAAAGGAATGAGATGAAGGAATGGATTATGGAGGAGGGGAGAGAGAAGAATGGGAGATGGTACGAGTATCAATGCGCAAATATGTCGTTGCAAACAGTTTATACGGGGAGCAAGGCAAGATTCCAAGCGTAGATGATCAATTAAAACTCCGTCCACAATGATTTCTCTAACTCTGATTAGAACTTCCCGTTGAAGGTCTCGATCTTGGTCTTGGATGTTATTACGGAGTAGTTGTATCTTCAGCTAAGGCAAGGGGAGGGAAGGGAAGGGCTCACTCTGGACGGAAAAACGGGCACACCAAAGTCGCTAAAATCGAGACTTTCTTCAAAATACTATTAATTCAAAATTCAATAATAATTTGAAATAAT